>RJWM01003498.1:0-112907 GCA_004363535.1 Dasyprocta punctata | reverse complement strand
TTGGGACTGTTAGTAATGTTGGTTTCCTTCATTTGTTAAATATATGTTTTCATAATGACTACATCCAGGGGTAAAGCATCATAGACTTCATGTCTGTTTTAGGTATAGCTCAAAGTTTTCCAAACATTTCTTTCCATCTGTAGAATTCAGTGGTACTTTGAGGGGTCTGTAAGAAGTGTTTGAACTCCTCAGGGTCACTACCTGTCTTGTACCCCCTTATCCCTGAAGAGAGCACTGAAGTGGGTGGGTCTTTGCCTTGCAGGAAAACGCTGTGAATGGGGAACACCTGTGGCTGGAGACCAACGTCTCGGGCGACCTCTGCTACCTGGGCGAGGAGAACTGCCAAGTCCGATTTGCAGTGAGTGTGGCCTCAGGCTCCCTCTCTGTCTTTCTGGGGTGGGGGGCAGCCTCCCTCTGAGGGAAGCGGGTCACATGCTTGAATTTCCCAAGAGGGGTGTGCAAGAGCCTGTGCTTATGGCATGGAAAACTTCCTGGTTGTTTTCAAGGTTTACAGAGGATTTATGAAGTGAACATGGGTTCCATGTTGTCGATTTTAGTGGACTCAGAGTCTGGTGTGCTGCTTCAAGATGATGCCCAGGGTCGGTTTGAGGGTTGTGGAGAGGGTGAATGTGAATGAGAGAGCATCGCTGGTGGGGGGTAGTGGAGCTACAAGTCCTTGTGGAGGAAGGGGCCATGGTCCTGTGGTGTTGTGACTGGTGAGTAAAGGTGGAAAGAGCTCTGTTTGGGTCAGTGTTGGTTAGCAGATAGTCCAGTCTCTGCTCTGGAGGGTATAGACATAATCCATCAAAAGTCATAGCAATTAGAGTATTCTTTACTTATTAAAATTCACTTTCACAATCTGTTGAAAGTTTAAAATTCTTTTCAGGTTCTGTAAAGAAAGCCTGGTGGCTATGCAGTAAATGACAGAGGAACTAAACCTATAATGTTGAATAAATGAGCTTAACATTTTTGCTCAATTTAAAGGGATTTATCTAAAAACAAAGTGTAATATGGGAACTTAGAATGGTAAAGAATAAAGAAAAAATGTTTTTGTCCTTATGTATTTGGGAAAATGGGTATCATGATTTACATAGGACTTTAAAAAATTTCTTGGTATGTTTATTACGTGTAAGCAAAATTTGGACCAAAGTATTAGAAACTGACATTACAAGTAACTATGTTTCTGTTCATAATCAATAAGGAATAAATAGTTTTGTCAAAGCTTGGAGAAGAATATTTATAGTCCCCAAGGACTTATATCTGGCTGCCTGAAAAGGCAAAGACCCAGAACCAAGACATTTTTTTATAGCTTTACCAGTGTTGACACCTATATATAGGTTTAGGGTCTAAATACATCTGTTCTTTGGGAAAATGTGGAGGTGTTTTGGAAACCAGGGTTTGAGTGAAGTTGAGAGTAGTGAAAGCTCAAGGAAGGGCCCGGATGAAGGGCTATAAATTTGGAGTTAGGTAAATTGGATTTGAATTTCAGTGTTGTTACCCTGTGACACTGAGAATTTGTGTCCTTTGGACCTTGGGTACCTTCTTGATGAAAGAGAGAGTCCAATTAAGGTAGTTTTAGTTTTACTTCTAACTCAGGTCTGTAATTAATCATTTGTATTTCTTCTAATCTTGTAAATTCAGTTCATTTAGATATCAGCATTTCAGCTTTATGTATATGTGCTTGTGTATTTTTAATTAGAGTATAATTGCATGGAATTTGATTAAATTAACCAAATCCATGATAAGGCCAATTGTTTGGGCTAAAATTCTATAAATGATGAATTAACATTAGGGTCGTAGTTAACTGGATGGACACTGGCCTTGAGATATCAAATAGTGTAAAATGGAACAAAATGAAAGGCAGTCTTACTCATATATATACCTTATACTAATCCTGCTGCTAACTAATTTGTTACAGAGTTCTGCTTTATCTTCAAACTGTCCCCTTTAGCCTTTTTCTGATACTCTGTTTGGGCTAGCCACATGTCACTTCTCTAACAAATATATGAATGGATACATGTATCCTCCTTATACCCTGTACCACTAAATGACCCCGCTGTTCACTGATTGTTAATTGGTCACTGTACCTGAAGGCCAGGAGAAACAACAGAGAAAGTAAAGGGTGTTTTAGGTAGGAGTATTAAGGAACTGGAATACCCTTGGGCCTTCCTCATAATTTTCCCCACTGGGGCCAGGGATATAGTTCAGTGGCACAGCACCTGCCTGACAAGTGCAAGGTTCTGAGTTCGATTCCTGGTACAAAAAAAAAAAAATTCCCCCCTATCTACTTGATCCTGTTGACTCAGTTTATAAAATATCTGGAAGATTGGGCCGGGGATATGGTTCAGTGGCATAGCACTTGCCTGAGAAGCCCAAGGTCCTGAATTTGATTCTCGAAACAACAACAGCAACAACTAACAGCAATGAAAGCAAAAACAAAAAAAACCTGGAAGTTGAAGAGCTTTGCTTCAAAAGATGTTTATTATTCAAGGGAGTAAGTCAATGAGGAATTGAACACTTCCTTGTGTTTCCTCATTATTGTAAGTTCCTTAAGGCTCAGTCTGTTCATATGTCAGGTGGGAAAATACTGTTTTGAGGATTTGATGAAATAATGGCTGGAAAGGGCTCTCTTGACCCAGTAACAGGTATAATAAATTAAAAGAAGTAACTAGGAATGGACAGTTTACAGAAGGCCTACCAGTTGCCAATCTAAAGATGGAGATAGAAGCAGAGCAAGCCAAATGAAAACAACTCTGAGGAGTCAACATCCTGTGTGGTTTAAATACCAGACCTTTCTGAAATGGGCATACTTCCTGCCAGTTAGTTTAGGCTGAAACAGGCAAGAGAGCCAGTTTATGTGCCTGATAAAATTGGCAGCATGTGGTAAAGGCGTGGGAAATCTGCCAGCTCTCTCTCCCTGCCTCATACTGTATGTGTTCCCTCTTGAATGTCATGTTTGGTCAGAGGATCCAAAGGAACATGCCAAAAGTGGCTTGAGCTGTGAGCCTTGTTGTGAAGAAAAATTTAATCACATGAGTTACAGCTTCATCTGAGAAGGGAAGGTAGAGCGAGGTTCAGTATTTGAGGAGCTGTTGTAAAGAAGAGAGAACTGACTTGCTGTCTGGTTTTAGGTAGATGGAACCAATCACAGGTCTAGAAGTCACTGACTCTAATAGTGGATCTCACTCTCTTCTGTACAGAAACAACACCCAAGACACGCGCAAACAATGCAGATTACAGTGTCCCTCCTTGCTCCAAATGCTGATTTAGTCACATACAGAGTTAGACTTGGAAATCTGTGATTTTAACAAGCACATAGCCCACAAACCTAACTTTGAGGAATACTGTAGTATAAATACCTTAACACAGAACTATCCAACAAGGGAGCAAAATCTCTGGAGGGATGGACTCAAAGGATGTGCTTATGGATAACTCGGATGGCCATATTTCAAGGATGCTGGAGAGAGGATATGTATCTGCTTTGGGCAAGAGTTCAATCAAAGTCCATTTCCTCACTGTCCTTGTTGCCAGGCTTTACTTGCCCAGACTCCATGACTCAGATTGGTGTGTGTGCCTACAGATGCATGTAGGAAGGTCTCTGCTGAGTGCAAAATCAGCTGTGCAGTGTGGGTTATTTGCATAGGCCTGAGTTCTTCTGGGTGCTGATACTTGGCTGAAGACCTCTGTGTACCCCATCATCACAGCATGGTTTCTATCAAAGAGCCTACTTAACAGGGCATTTGTCAAAGTTAACTAGCTGTCAGTCTCAACACTGAAGCTCCCTGGTGCTGAAGCTACCCTGGTCCTCAGCCCACACACTCTGACAAAATAACAGTGTTGTGTATGCAGAAACATATAACAAAATAAATGTCACTAAACAAGAGTAATCCTCACTGGGGTTTTATTTCAGGGGTTTCTCTCTGTAATCAGATTGGGAAACTGATCTTTCTACTCCAGTTTCATTATTCATTATTTCATCATTTTTCCTTTCCAAACTAATTTGAGAACTATTACTGATTAGAGAATTAATTTAATTCCATTGAATATCTGCTCACAGATACTCTGTGGCATTTAATGTTGCTGCCAGAGAACTAAAGGAGAGGAAAGGTTTTGAAAGTCATGCATTCAGCACTTTGGTGCAAACTCTCCTATAACAGGTCTACATCCTCTGAAGTCACTGACTTGCTTTCAATTCCTGCCAATATCAGCCTCCAAAAATAATCCATATGGCAGCAAGAAACCATAGCTTCACAGTTCAACTTTGGTTTTAAATGGATGCCCTGGTGGGGATATAACTCAGTGGCACAATGTTTTGAGTTCAACTCGATGTGTGTGTGTGTGTGTATATATATATATATATATATATATATATATATCTCCCAGTATATATATTTATATCCTGATGTTCCTGTAAGCTATGGTAACCATCTCAAAATCTGTGATGTAACTCTGGTGTCCCCGTAATATTATAGCCTTATTATTAACAGTAATTATCACCTTCCAAATTGTCTTGTTTAGACAACATGTTATATGATCACTTCATAAGTACACAAACATTTATACTGTGCTTTATGGTTAAGAATACAAAGTGATGCACACTACACTGTACATCCTTTCCATTCTTCCCTGACACGTGCTCTTTGATGCTTATACATTGCTCATGAGTACATTTCTCTTTCTGTGGTCTTGCTCTTGCCTCTGAGTTTGCTCATGTTTTCTCCTCACCCAAAATGTTCTCTTTCCCCAGTTCCAGTTTTGTAGATCTTAGATATCTTTCGCAGCTGAACTCAAGGCCCATTTCTATGAAGCTGCCTCTCTACTTCAACCTACACTAGTCTCTTCCTTCTTTCAAGTCCTCCTGACATTGCTCTGCTAAAATGAGTTAAGGAGTGAAAGGTTCATCTTCTGTGGTGGACTTTCTCCCACTTCCCTCATGCTTGCTGTAGTTTGCTAGAGGCCTGCAAGTAGTGACTAGTTATGGTAGTGGCGGCAGGTAGGCAGTCTTCAAAGGTGGTGCCTCAAAAGAGATGAGAACATAATGCATAAAAAGATGTGGTATTTCTATATAGTGAAATACTGCTCAACTATAAAGAATGATAAACTAGACATTTTCACTCTTAAATGGTTGTGCCTTGAAAATATACTTCTCAGTGAAGTAAATAAGTCATACATATGTAATCATCACATTGTTGCACTTGTGTGACGAACTGAAAGAAAATCTATGTATGTAAATAAAAAATTAGTTAAGATAAAAAGAATTTTGAGTGAAAAGTAGTTCTCACAGGGTCATTTTCAAATTTCATTTTTAATGTGGAATGTTTTTTTGAAAATAATAGAGCAATCATAACAAAAAAAGATAGTCATATAGCTGGTTTCTCTTGATTCATTGAGGAGAGTTTTGTGCTAATAATTTTCTGGACAATGTTTTGTGTCTATATCTTATACCCTAAACAACTGCTGTGAGTATAACAATATGCAATGTGTTGATTATTGTTACTTTCCTAAAAAATAAAGAGAGAATATAATGTATAAATTGTGCACGCATGCTTTCTTGACAACATTGTTGTTCAACTCTAAGCTGCAGATAAAATATTTAAACATACTGTTCTATTTATTTTCTGAGTGATCTTTGGATATATTATTTCACCTCTATTGGCTTTGGTTTCCAGATTTAAAATATTATTCTTAAAATCAACCTCAGTGATTCTCATTTCTGAAAGAGCATTACTCATATTTTGCTTTTTAACTTTATTTTTTAAAGTATTAGCTCCTAGGCTGGTTCTACCACATCAGAATCACTAACATGTAGGATGGGCATTGATAGGGTTTAAAAAATATCAAAGACATTGTACAGAAATTCTGTTCACTGTGAAGGTAGAAAACCACTCATCAAGTTCATGAAGAGAGTCAGGATTGGAGAACTGGCCTGGGCTTTGCATCTGGCAGAAAGTTGTAAATTGAATTGTGCACTTCAAAAAGATATGCTGACTTATGGTGCCAGGGCCACTTGGAGTGGTGCATCTGTATGGCAAAGAATGACCAGGGTTGCTGGCCATCCTCGTGGAAGCTCCTTGTGGCACGGGAGCTTTTCCCTCACAGTCCTTGGTTGCAACCATATTGAGTCCTGAATTTTTGGATTACTAACTTCCTGGCCTGTCAGAAGATACATTTCTGTTGTTTTAAGCCATCAAGCCTGTTGTACTTTGTGAGGACAGTGCTAGGAGTTTAATGTGGTATCACTCTGAGGTGAGTTATGTTACCTACCCCTACAAACACCTCCATGATCATGCAGGCTCACAGGTGCATATCCCCAGAGGTGCATCTGAAACAGTCTCAGGTATTGTGGTAGAGATGCCCTTGGTTTCTGGGCAAGTAGACAGATAGATAGGTAGATGTCAGGAATTGAGAGCTGCAGGGGAAGAGTAGGTAGCTGCTTAGAGGAGTGAGAGAGAAAGAGTAGGTTACACGAGAGGAAAAATGAACTGTCAGACTTCAGAATGCTGTTGCCAGATATAGCTTCTCTATTTTTAAATGTGCTTATGTCACCTTTTATTGTGGGTTGACTAACAGGTATTGTTTGCCTTTTGTTATTTTGGTTATACGTTTTGTTTTAATCTTTTCTTTGTGAGTGATATTTCATAGAAAAGACTGATTCCTCCTAATTTTAAAACACCTGTCTTGAGTTCTAAGCTGTCTTCCAATGTCACTTAAAGTTTGACAAATACAGTTTTACTGAGAAAGTGAATGAATTGCACTACAGAGGCCATGTAATACTGGGTTCGACAGAACTTCCCAGATCTAGAGATGAAAAAATCTGGATAAAACTCCTAGTGAGACTTTGCTTTTCTAATCTTGGGTTCCTCTGTAAAATAGTGATAATTACATCTACTTTTAGAATTGGTAAAAGCATAAATTAATTAACGAATGTTTATATTCTCCCTCCTTCTGTTCCTACTTATAGTTCAATGTCTTTTAACTGATTAGCAGTTTGGTTGGACTGTGGTTAATTAATATAAGGCCTCTTGCTTGGAATGATCATGACTATCTGCAACACTAGCGCCCTTCCATTTTTGCCTGTCATTTTCCTCCTCTCTTTACATCCATGGTCACTCTGGGTCATGAGCAGGAACAGCTGAGAGGGACAGTTCAAAGTAACCCATTCTGGGAAACACCTTGGGGCTGCGTCTTCTTCTGATGGCTAGGAAGCCTCACTATTGCCTGTACTGGAGTATCAACAGCATCTGCCCACAGGATGCTGGCTGTGGTCTGGGCTTCCTGGAAGAACCTGGGAAGAAAAGTGCAGGATAGTGGTTCTATGTTCTATTTGAAGGAAACTGTCATCTTTATGCTGCTTACAAATGAAAATGGTGCTGCACCTGGGTCCATTCTATCTCTTTCATCTCAGGAAGATCAGAGCACTGGGCAGCAGTGTGTACAAATGCTGAGGCCTGTGCATCTTGTGCTGTAGGGAACAAGAAGAGAGAATCAGAGCCCAGTGTGTGTTGCTGGGGACTCACTGCCCATCTGTGTATTTGGATCTAGCAGGTACACATCACAGAACACCAGCATTGAACTGAGAATATACCAAGATCCCTGCACACAATCCTGTTCCGGGAGCCTCACAGGCTGTTGTCCGGCATGGCAGATTGGCGATTTACACCCCAGATGGCAACTTGGCTGAGCTGGGTGTTGGCTGTCAGAAGGAGCTGCATGTGTGGCAGTAAAGCCCAGGAGGTAGAGCCAGCTCTCTGAGTTGTTTGGGTGCCAGCCTAAAGACAACACATCTGGGGTCTGCCAAGGCCGCTGTCTGCCAGAGGCCTCCCCTACCATGAGGATATTGAGGAGCTAATGAGTCAAAATGACTCAGGGAAAGTGTAACCATAAACAACAATAGTTTACACAAATAATTTGCATGGACAGACTCTGATACTGACTTCCTAGTCAGTGGATATGGGTGGAAGAAGGGGGAGGAGTCCTCTGCAGGTGAAATGATGTTGCCTTCTGGCCTGGTGGTTAGACTTTTCCATGAGATCATCCATACACATCCATTTAGAATAGTGTGCAGCCCATGGAAGGCCCTTGGGAAATGTTAGCCACCATTATTTGGTGAGAACGCTGGGTGTATTAAAGGAAAATATACAATTCTACCCATTTCAGACAGTAGAGACAGTGATAGGTCATATTGGATATGAAGCACAGGGGTCTTTAAAATTCTTGGTGACAGAATTTAGGTGACCTGGATCTAGGTGACCTGGATCCATAGTACCATTATCTTTTTGCACAGTCCATCATCCCCCAAATTATATTGTGGAGAACTCTAAACTCATATAAAAATAATATGAGGTGTTATTCACAGAAAAGGACTTGTGATCATAATTTTAGAAAACACTGAACACCTTTAATATACGAATAGATTTTGTGACACTCAAAGGATATGGGTATGTGGTTTCCTACTGCTTTTCTAAGGAGAGGGCAATTTTCCTTTTAGAATAGTCATTCTCATCTCATATCAGTATTGAGTGGAAAACTATTTGTTATATACTATACAATGCTTTCTTTGCAATTTTCTTGGATCTCTCACTCATCTCTGATCTATAGCAGTGATACTGTGGATGGTCAGAGTAGGCAGTTCATCTCTGCTTAAAGGTAAGGGGAAGAGAAGTCACACAAAGGCTCAGTCATGGTTCAGAGCTTTTTTTGTTTTTTCATTTTTGTGCACATCTTTTGCATTTATATTAAGCTTTTGCACTGAGCCAAATGTGTGTTTCATTCTTAAGTGTTTGAGCCTCTGGCAATAATTGTCATCTCTTCTGAAATGACAACTTCAGATTGAGGCCAAGCTCACATGTTTGTGTGTGGGCATGTGTTTGTGTAACACAGTTGTGTTGACATTTAATATTATGTGGTTCTGTTAATAATAAAGATGATTTGAATCTGAGTGAGCATAGAGTTTGCATGTCATCTAGGCAATCCCCAGGTGCATAGAACTGCTTTCCCTTCTTCCCGTGTTTCCCAGTGCTAGGAACCAGAGTAGTTTAAGTGGTGGTCTTGTTTCTCAAGGACGCTTAATCTTGGCAAAGTATTATTGCATTAGCAGTTAACTGCAACTAGTTCTGGCCTCTAAAGTTGGCATTGTCTGTTTTTGGGACTCTTTTGTCATTCCCTGCCTCATAGACCAGTCAGACACATATTTCATAGGGATGTGATTTGAGAACACCAAGAAATGAAAACCTTGCCTAGATATCTTCATTTAAGAAAGGATTGGCCTTGATAAAGGATTAGGGCTTTGAAATCAAATGTCCGGGCTTGAATCCAGGCTCTGAGATTTCTAGGCTTTGCATTGTGTAACATTGGTTGTTGTCTTGATCTTGTTAAGCCTAAGTTTCATATCTGTAAGTTGTGAATAATAATGTGCTTCTTATTATTGCTTTGACAATTTAATAAAATAATGCATATATAACAGCAACACGGACCATCATAAACAAATAAATATTAATCACTATAATCATTCTTCAAATGCAAGCGATTCCAAGACACTATCCCAAAAAAGAACTCAGAATCATAGGTTTGGAGAATTTTAGAAACACCTGTTAAGGTTCTCCCTGTCACTGTGGAAAATTGAAGAGAGGCCCTGAGAAGTAAAGCAACTAATCTTACCAAGATCATGCTGTCCTTGAGTCTGCTCCTCCCCCATTATCTTCATCTTTTATGGTGCACATCACTATCATTTAAAAAATACTTGCTTCCTTATTTACATGTCTGTCCCCATCGTTAGAATATAATTTACATTTAGCATAAAGACATTGTCTGTTTTGTAGTCTCTTAAATCCTCAACATTAAGAACAAGTGGCCACACTGAATAGTTATCCTGTGAATTTTCATTAAAAGAATAAATGAGTTCAGTGATGGGACTGTTGACAGACACATCCATACTCAGGCACTTGTTAATGGGTTAACCCTGCTATGTAAATATAATCAGAGTACTTGAGTTTCTGACTTATTTTTAAAATTTTTTGAGAGGTAGATTTCACACTCATTACTAGCAGATTGTTGAGGGGGGTGAAGCCCTGTTTCCCAGTGCCACGCCCTCTGAAGCCTATTTGGTTTGATTTGCATGGAGAACAGAGACTGCTTTTCACCCTCTTCACATTTGTGGTCATGATATATTTGTTATTAGTACATGCCAGAAAACAGACCAAATAAAGCAGTTGTATCCTATACCACATTTCTTATCTGTTCTCATTAGTCTTGGTCCCTAATCCACCATTAGCAGAGAAAATAAAAGAAAAGTAGGAAGAGATAAGGAAGGATGGACCTCAGTTCCATTTTAGCTAGGCTTTCTTGGACTAATTGCTCCATGTCACAGAATCTGAATTCTCTTAGCTGTAAAGTGTGGAAATGGTACTTGGTTAGGCTGTAGTTGCTGTGTTTATAGTGTGCATAATGCCACCCTTCTAATAAATTCCCGTCTGTGGTAATGATGCCTTCATTAAAACACAATGGGTAGAGGTGTGTGTGTGTGTGTGTGTGTGTGTGTGTGTGTGTGACTCAGACAATATAACCTACTGGAAATACAGTGCAGGGTGAACCAGGACTGGAATGTTGATCTACTAAATTGAAGAGGAAAACCTGTCTTAATTAGGTCACCAATACCATGAGATGTAGGAAATGCCTTGGCAGGGCTTCTTAAATAGATTAATATTCTATCTGAAAGCAAATGCCTCTTTGGTTAGAAAATATTTAACTATGAACTTTACAAAACAATTTCATCCATTTCCACAAAGTAAGCTGCTAATGAGAATGTATCAGGATTCATTATACTAGTAAGATGGCACAAATAGTACCATTATTGCTTCAAAGATTAAAGGGCAACATTTGGAATCTTTCAATTTATATTCAGCCTCAAATCTCTATTACGCCCATGATAGACTACCTCAGAAGTAGAGTGAGCCATTGAGACATCTTCTGATATCATTTCCTGTTAACTTGTTTTCATGATGACTTGCGTAGTAGCTATAGTGCTTACTCACCCATATCTGTATGTTTAAAATTTGTGAGTATACATACGTTTATGTGTGTAGGATTCTAATTGTGACTGTCCATATAGTGGAAATTGTGTACTTATAATCCTAGTTATATACATTTTTTGCACATATACTAATAACTGAATTAATCTATTATACAATTGATGGCAATTTTAATCCACTAATACAAATCAAACTTTGAAGACAGCTTAAAGATCTTACAGAGAGCAACCACAAAAGCAATTGGAGTGAGGCCTGGTGGTGCATGCCTGTAATTCCAGCACTTGGGAGGGTGGGGCAGAAGGATTGCTGTGCTTTTGAGGCCAACCTGGGATACATACCAAGACCTTGTCTCAAAAAAACAAACAAATGAAAAAAACAACAACAACAACAACTGGAAGAATCCAGAGATGAGTAGATTACATGTGATAAAGTTAGAACTAGTGGTTGGCCATAGTTGTGTAATATAAAACCTGCTGACCCCAAATCTGAAAGGCATAGAGACATGATTGTGAAAAAGAAAAAAAAAATGTGAAAGACAAGCAAACCAAAGAGGGTAGGGAGAAATAAGAGCTGAGAGGAGCAGAGTAGTGAGGCAGTTAGTAATAATAGCCTTAAAAATTTAAAGCAATGAGAGGCAGGAAGGAGAAATAGAATTATGGATTTTTGAAGATTTGAGTTCATTAGACTGAAATCCTTTTGAATGCACTGTGACCAAGCAAGGGGAGGCAGAAGGAATTTCTGAGGAGTGCTGCCCTCCAGAGCCACTCAGTGAAGGCATACACTAAGTATCATAACTGTATTAGTGTTGCATTTCTGTGACAAATACCTGATTTAAACAGCTTACAGGGAGAAAGACTTATTTTGGCTTATGGTTTCAGAGGATTTTAGTCCTAGTCAGCTGGCCCCATTGCTTTAGGCTTTTGGTAAGGTAGAAACATTATGGGCCTGAAGAAAGCTGCTCACTTCATGGCAGCCAGGAAGCAGACTGAGAAAGGGAAACTGTCCAAGAAAAGGTATACTTTTTAGAGACCCACTTTCTTCAACTATACCCCATCTCCTAATACACTAACTCACTCAGCTATTAACTCATCAGTGAGTTAAACCATTGGTGAGGTAAGCAACTTCATCATCTGTCTTACTTTTCACTCATTGCTGAGACAAAATAAATGATGTCCAAAATTAGAAAAGGAAAGCTTTATTTCTTACAGTTCTTGAGGGTTTCAGTCCATACTCAGTTGGCTCCAAGGCAGCATGGCCTGGCGGGGCCACCATTCATGGCCAATGCAAATAACAATGCGAATTGACAAGAGAGGGAAGACACACCTTCTTTCTGCCCTTACACTGTATGTCGGTTCCACCCCTGGGCAGGTGCTGCACTCACACCACCAATGCCAGCGCCAGACAACAAACCAATCATAAACATCAGACTCAGTCCTGTCCATGATTACATAAGGCTTAAGTGGGGGCCATCTGACCACACTATAATATTCCACCTCTGGACCCCCAAAGACTCATGTACATCCTTAATACAAAAGACATTTAGTCCATCTCCAAGAGTTGCCAAAGTCCTGACAGTTTCAGCATTGCTGAAAAGTCCAAGTCCCAAATTTCAGAGATCTATGGCAAACTCTTAACTGTAACCCCCTGTACATATGAAAACAAGGTTAAACACTTCCAAAATGTAAAGGCACAAGATAAACATTGCCATTCCAAAAGTTACAGATAGGAGAATACAAACCATTGGAACCAAAGCAAGTTCAAAATTCAGCAGAGCCAACATTAAGTCCTATAGTTCCATGCTTAGCATCCAAAACAATCTGGTTGCAAGCTCCAAAAGGCCTCAGTGATTCCACCCCTGAGGCACATCCAGGGGCTCTGTTTCCCATCGCTTCTCTCTTAAGCTCACTCTGCTCGATTTTTGCAGCTTTCCATGGATGATCTATGTTCCCAGCTTTTTCATACTTCTGGGTTTTCCATTGCACTTTTGGTTTCACAATTGCAAATTCATATATTGCCCTCTGAAGTTGGTGTGGAAGCTGCCTTAACTAGAGAATTCATTCATTTTTCTTGCACTTAAAACCAGTGCCACATGGATGTTGCCAGGGTCTACTGCCAGCTAGAGCAGTAGCCAGGTTTTCCTCTCTCTTGGCTGTAGGAGTCCAGTACCTGGATTGCTGAGCTCTCTGAACCTGATTGTGAGGAACAGATTCTCTGTGCTGCCACCATTCTGGAACCTTGTGTGGCTGCTGCCATTTTGGAACCTCCTGTGGCCTCTGTCACCACTCTGGAACATGGTGCTCTATGACCTTCTCCTCTGAGTAAACTCTTTCACTTTTGCCATTTTGAGGCTGCAGAAGGTGGAGACCTGCTGCTTTCTGGCATGGTCCAAGGCCATCTTTTTTTTTTTTTTTTTCTTTTTTCCATCTCAGCAATCGAGGTCTCAGCTCTGTCTTTACAGTCCATGGCTTCCTGGCCAAACTCACAACATTTTAAATCACCATGCTGGGCTCTTTACTCTTGATCTGCAATATAAATCTGGCTAAAAGCCCTCAACAATAGCTATGCCACCGCCTCAACATTCACCTGCCTTGAAATTTCCTTTGCCAGTAATCAGTCCATTGCCCTTGATCTCACTCTCAGGCAAAGTCTCTGGACATGAGCAAAATGCAGACAAACTTTCTGTCCAGCCATAACACACATGGTGTGGTGTCCAACAACCAATGCAATCCTTCTTCCCAGCCTTCTGGTCTCCTGAGCTCTGACAAGAATCTCCCCTACAGAACAGCCTAAGCTGTTTCAGTACCACTCTTTCAAGTGACATCTCCAAACCTTTCCAAACTCTTCCCACAAGCCATTTCCAAAGGCTCTTGAACCACATGGTCGGGTTTAGTTACAGCAACAACTCCAAGCCCAGTACCAAAATATGTATTAGTCAGGGTTTTACTAGAGAAAACAGATATAACATGAGATATATAAATGTATAATGATGGTCAGCCACAGAGTCAGATGAGGAAGTGTATAAAGAGTGTCTGCACACTGGAGACCAAAGGATTCAATCCAGGGTTTGGAGTTCACCCCAGTGTCCTGTGCAAGTCCGCACCAGCAGGCTGATGGGTCTGCAACAGAAGACTGAAAGGTCTACACTGGAAGGCTGAAGAGTCTATTCCAGAAAGTTGAAGAGTCTACACTGGAAGTCAGGAGACAACATCCAAACCAAAGGCAAAGACTGGAGCTCCTCCAAAGAATGGAATACATTCATCCTTCCTCCTTCCCTTTTATACCATCCAGGTGATGAGCCACTTTCTACACCCTAGGGTGTAGAGTTGCTAAGCTCATTTAGTTAAGCTTCTAAATGTCTCAAGTTGACACAATCAGTTAACTACTACATCATCCAATCACCTCTCTTGGCCTCTCTTAATCCAGTGAAGTTGATGTTCAAGATTAATGGTCAAAATACCATTCATCCATCTCTGGTCCATCACTGTGTTAGTATCATTTCATTCAACTTGTGTCAATTCATACAAATTTATTAAGCCATTTACCATATTTCTCATAAGGAACTGCTGAAATATGTATTTATTTCATTTCTCAACCTGAATTTTATGTAGACATCTAAAAGTTTGCTGTAGGGTGCAGTAGTTACTCAGCTGAGTTCCAAGATAGAGACTTAAAGATTCATGTCTTATCTTTCTGTTGAAGTCCCTCAGAGTAACCGTGTACAGTCACACATCATCTAATGATGGAGATAGTTGCTGAGAACTGTGTCTGTAGGTGATTTCAATATTGTGCAAAGATCATAGCATGAATAAGCTACACAAAGCTAGATGGTATAACCTGTTACCCATCAAGGCTATGTGAGGCATCACAGCATATATGTATGTATGTGGTTCATTGTTGATCAAAATGTCTCTGCAATCTATGAATGTGACTTACTTTTTCCTCATTAAATAAAAGAATTAAATCCAGGAGCATAGGTCACTAGTAAACCCCCCTTTTTTTTGGTACCAGGGATTGAACTCACACCATCGCTCTTGCCAGGTGGCATTTGTGCCACTGAGCTATATCCCAAGCCCTATTAAACCATTCTTAAAGATCATGATTGGCATGAATTTTAATGTAGGCAAAAATTATTGCAATATAGACATGTACCTTCCATCCTACTTATAAAGAATACTGCACTGCTCTGACCATAATTTTCCACAGTACTAATTTAATGCTCAATCCATGATAGAGTATTTCCTTTATAATGAGTTCTAGTTTTGAGTCAATATGATTCTAGCCACATGGTTCCTAACAAATTGTTTCCCAGGTGAGCCCCATTTGGCAGTTTCTCAGGAGGAGAGAAGGTTTTCATGTATCTTTCTAGTTCTTATATTCAGCTCACAAAGTCCTCTATTTCTTTTGGCTTTCTACTCTAAGATACTTATTTTCTTGTCAATGAAAAAAAGTACAAAAACATACTGGCCTTTGGGGAAATACAGCCTTTCTCATTTGTGTTCAGACAGTGTCTGGAAGGCACATTTTTCCCTTTTCTCTGAGGGTCTCAAGAAGCTGTTGTATTGACCCTTCTGCACATCAACTCAGGTGAGGTTCTGGCTTAGCTTTGAGATTTACGTGTTTATCTGAGGTTACTCAGGAGAGTTGTCTAGAAAGACAAACACTTCACATGCTGAGTGCTTCAGAAGATGTGTTTTTTAGAACAGAACAAAACACATGGTTGTAAGAATATATTAAATGGCATTTATTGCAGTACTTAGAGGCAATTATAGCCATAACCCATAGGAGATTGCTGTATGTGCAGTCAGCCAGGCATATGCCCACAGCAAAGCTGACAAAAGTGTAGGATTACAGCCATCCTTGACTGTTGATTACTGAAAGACAGAAGGCCCAAGTGTGGGGAACTCATGTTAATCTCAGTAGAGACTTGTGTCTCTAAAGGGGAGTACATGCTCTTAGTCACTTCTGTAATTGTATCTAAGATGTCCCTCAAAGAGCCATGAAGGGGATATTGGGGCTGGGGCCTCTTCCTATCAACTCTTTTCTCCTTTCTAGCACCATGAGGTGAACAGATCTCCTGGGTTATACTCTGACACCATAATATACTGTGCCATCATAGCCCAAAGAACGAGGGCTAGGTGACCATGGACTGAAACCTCTGAAGCAATGAGTCAAAATAAATCTTTTTCCCTGTAAAGTTGATTATTCTGTGTATTTTGTCACAGTGGCAGAAAGCTGACTAACAGAGTCACTCTTGTATCTCTGCTTTTCTTTCTGTTCTAATCTGACTACTCCAGTTCAGGTCTGAATCAAATCACCTACTATATGAATTTTCCTTGTGGTCTTTCATAACTTACTCTCTTTCAGAAACAAAGCCAACATCTTGGCTATAACCTGTAAGACGCCATACAGTTTAGCTTACCATTGATGTCTGTCTTCATCCCTATCTAGGGTACTCTACCCAACAACACTGGTACTCTGACCACTTTTCTAACATCCCAGTGTCCTCATATCCCTAGGCTTCCCATTTGTTGATCCATAAACTTGAAATGCTTTTACCCCAGTTATCTACACAGTTATCTCCCTAGCTTGTTGTGGGTGCTGGTCAGAATGGGCCTTTTTAGCGCAGGTTTTCAGGGACCTTTCCTTTCTCCTGTTCTTCCTTATCTCCCAGTATCCCCTTAAAGTATCTCTGTAGCCTGTTATGTATATACTTACCTGTTTTATTTATTGTCTGTCTCTCACAGGAGAATATATAATATGAGGTAAAAAAATTAATGCTTTGTTCAATGCCATGTGCTCAGTGCTGGGAACAGTGCCCACTGTGTAGTAGGCATTCATATTTATTGGCTGACTGAATTAATAAATTACTCATCTCACTTTCTTTCATCTTTCCCTCTGCTTAGAGGTAGTGCTCCACACTGCTACTCAACTAAATAGCTGTTTTTGTCCCTTATCACCTATTATATTAAAACTTGTCTTTCTTACCTCCATTTAGGAGCTGTAAGAGGCCTATTCCAGTCTGCTTCATGACAGCATCTGAGTTACCTGACCAGGTTCTTCTGTTGGGGAGTGGAGGAGGGATGGTTCTAGCTGTTTTCCTTTACTCCACAATTGTTATCAAAGTATACTTCTCAAGTTTTAACTAGCCTGCAGATACATGAGGAATCCCATGAACAGCAATAACATAGACATCATGTTCTTAACTCTACCCATCTAGGTAAGCCCTCAGTTATCTGCAAAACAGCCTTCCTACCAGGTGTTCCTGGCAAACCCAGACATCTTATTTGTCTACCTAGAATCAGTTGTTCATCTGCAGTGATGCCCCCACCCCATTTTCCTCTTATCTGGAGAGTTTAATCCTCAACCAGTATTGGGAGTCTCATCCCCATTTCCTTTGGGATTGCCCATCAGGAGAACGCCGGTGTCCTAGGGAAGTTTTGACTTCCAGTGTCTCCATAACCACTACTTCAGATTGGAGCTGGTTTGAGGGAATAAGTGGGGAGAAAGCCCTACTCTGCCAGCCCTTTCCTCCCAACCTGTCTTCCAAAACTGTCTGTGTCATGCAGTGTTCTTAGTGTTAGATTATAACAGTGTTAAAAAACACAGGAGAATTGCCACCTTTTTGTAACTCCATGGTTTTTAGTCCCTAGGCCTCTTGACAATAGTTGAATTTTGCAAGTTCTGATGGAGCCTTGTGACATAGCTCTTTAGCTTCACTACACAGCCAGTGTACTCACTCCTCACATCTGTAGGGCACACTGCACCTGGGATACCCAGTGCATCTGCCTGCAAGCAGACCTTCACACTCAACTGCCAAACCTTGTGTCTGACAGCTCATGCAAATGGACACCTGTGGACCCAGAAACTCTGTGCCCAAGGCAGACATGGTGAAGTCAGTCTCAATTCATTTTTCACTAAAAAATGACACTTTGGATCTTCTTTTGGATCATCTTTGCTAGAATGTCTTTGATATTTCAAATGTATACATTCTTTTGAGGTGCTGAGGATTGAACACTGAGTTCTGTGCATGCTGGGCAAGTGCTGTACCACTGAGCTGTACTCCTAGCCCTTTCTGTACTTCTTGTTTTGAGACAAGGTCTCATTAAGTTGTCTAGGCTACCTCAGTCTCATGAGTAACTTGTGTTATAGTCATGAGTCACCATACCCAACAACTGTGCCCCTCTTTCAGTAGTAAGTTCAGGAATTTACTTTTTCTTTTAAATCCTTACTGACTCAGCCTCTGTAATCTTACTCTCCTCTAATCTTGGTTTTTATTTTCTGAGCTCTTCCTTCAGCACTTGGCCATGTGAAAAGATCTTTTCTCTCACATCTGTCTTGTCTCCTCCAGTGGCTCACCAGCTTTGTCCAGAAAGTCAGAAGCCTCTTTTTCTTTTGATATCCTGCATAGACTTCACATTGTTTCGTGCACACAGTGATGGTTAGAATGAGCTGTTGACTTAATTTCCATAAAGATGTTTAGAAAAGTGGTTAGCAGGTTGCTCCTGCCACATGGGAAGCTCCTGCTGTATGGAAAGTAGGACATTTCACACTGTCACAGTTGCAGATAACCAACACACACAGGTTCAGGTGTGAAGGCATTACGGGAGCTCAGTGTAAGTGTTTTGGTGCACTCACTTGCAAGGATTCCACACCTACTTTTGAGCTGCTTTTGCTTTCAGATGTTCTGAGGTACCTAGGGCATTGTTTATTATCTTGGTGTCAATGGTGGAGGGCTGCTTCATGGGGACTCAGCCCTGCCCAACTCCTTGCCTGTGCAGAGGACACTGCACAGATACATGGGTGTTGACAGATGCATTAAGGCAGAAGACCAGGACCCTCTAGCACAGTGCTGGTCTGCTGCAGCCAACTCTCTAAAGAGCCCTGAGTTCCCACTGGGTCACAGACTCCTCTGAACACATGGATCTTTGCTCCTTGATCAGAGAGCACAAGCTCCTCTTGTCACAGACTGCGATCTCCTGAGGACCTCTCACAGGGTGTGCTGGAACTTCAGTGGCTGCCCTCCTGATGTGTCTGAAATGTTCTGAGGTCTGTTGGGGGACAACCAGAGCCTACACAAGTGATGGGACACTGGACTTAGGCTCTGAAATCATATGGATGGAACTTTTCAGATACTATCATTCCTCATTTTTCCTAATACCAGTTTACAGATTGCATGCCAGGCTCCCCAGAGAAGTGGAACTTGCCAAGTATGCTTGTCATTTCTTCTAATTAGGTTTTAAATAAATCAAAAAACCCTTGTTTTCATTTACCTTGGATTACACAGCAACACTGTTCTTGTTTATGTTGCCCACAGACACAGCCCTGGAAAGGACACTGAATTCCTGACATTGTAAAGGCTCTGGAAGTCTCCTCCTAGGCACTTTACTCAGCATTGGTGCAGCCCCATGTGCAGGGAGGAAAAGAGGAGCCGGCCCAGCCTGGCCTGCCAGGCTCCTCCCTCTCCCTTCTCCTTCGCAATGCTGTGCCTGGAGCTGAGGTCTAAGGCCAAGGGCTGTGATGTCCTAGGGCGAGGAGGCTGGGAGGTGGCTGGAAGATGAGCCCACTCCACCCTCCCTCTTCCCCAGAGTGCCTCTTGGGCTCCTCCCACTTCAGGTATCGTCCTTGCTTCTTAGGCCCTCTGTCCCATGCTCACTGTGGCCTCCTTGCCTGCAGGGACCCATGTAAGCAGTGATTCCCTTTCTGGAGTGAGATTTCCAAAACCTCACTTCACTTTTTATTTTGGGGGAGGTGGACGGCTCTGGCCTCCAAGTGCTCCTGATCCAGGGAAACTAAGAAAAGTTTGCCAAGCAGGCTGCGTTTCTGCTACCTTCTCCACTTTGAATGTCTGGTCATTGAGCCTGGGGAGGTGGGGAGGGGCAAGTGGGTTCTTAGCACTGGATGGCCAATGGGCAATATAACTCAGCCTGTGGGCCTTATTGAAAAGGGGCAGCCAGCCTCGTGGTTCCTATTTCTAGGGGGTCAGACGTCAGACTGTTGGGGTGATGAACACTTTAGTTGTCTTGGGCAGCAAGAGGCGCTAATTCTTTCATAAGTTACAGGCCTATGAAACTAGGTTACCCGAGTCCCTGAAGTATTCCTGCTCTGCCTCTGCCCTCCCTGTTTCCCTCTCCTCCTCCCCTCTCTTCCCTCCCCTCTCTTGTCCTTTCGTCTCCTCTCCCTCCTTCATTTCCCCTCCCATCTTTCCCTTCTTTTCATGTTTTCCCCTCCCTCCCTCCCTTCTCTCCCTTTTCTCTTTCTCTCGTACTCTACTAACTGCCACCAGGTATTCATTGCAACAGTTTAAATCATATGGCTTTCTCAAAGCAATCAAAAATAGTTTTTGTTTTTGGTATGATATATAGATCAGGAAAAGCAGCTGAGGACTGTGACCGAGCAGGATGAGATTAGGTATAAAGCCCATTATTGGGCACTGTTTCCCTGTGCTCACCTCTGGTTCTTCCGTCCCTGCGAGCCCCAGCCCCAGGGCCCTAAGGCTGTGGCAGTTTCACTTCTGTGCTTGGTAGGAGCTGCATCAGAGGTCTGCATTTGGGGAATAATGAGAGCCAAGCACAGCCTTGAGTGTGTTTTCTCCTCTATCCCGGGTGGCTGTTAAGTCATACCGTTAAAGGAGGTGCTGATCATGTATTTATTAGATCGAAGTGATATATGATCAATATGGTCAATATTATATCCCACCTTGTCTTAGTCTTTGCAAAGGTGCCCCCCACAGAGATTAATGGGCTTCTTTGAATATCAGCACTGATAAAACCAGGGAATGCTTGTTAAGGGCACTAAGATGATTCTCCTTGATATCTAAAGTAACAAGCCCAAATAAATTCACTGATGAAAGCCAATTGGTAAATTTTTATAATTTTGATTTTTAAAACAGATTTAGTGTCCCAGATAATATTTCTTTAAAAAATTATGTCTTTGTGCTAGGTTCTATAACAACTATGTCCTATTATGAAGAATAGCAACTAACCTATTGAATGATTTGTTAATGAATTTAACTAATCCCTTTCCATAGTGGATTACATAGTAGTTATTTAGGAAAAAAGAAATATTTCGCAGGGCTTAAAAGATCTAGATCCTTGTATACTGCATACTGTATTTCTTGTATTTGGCTTAAACTTTCAAAATAAAGATTGTAACATAGTCAAACACAAAACTCTATTATGTTTTGAGCATATTGTCCAAAAACTTATTACCCAATTACTTCAAGTAGCTTTCAGTCATTCAAACCTACTCATAAGCCAGGAGGTCAACAGTGAAGACTTTGGACCCACTGAAACAGTTTCTATCTATTGAAGAACTAAAATCGATGCTCATCATTACAAAGGAAAAAGACCTAGGGCCTTCAGTCAGAACTTATTCACTTAATTTTGTGTGTTATTATAAATCTTAATTATCTGATTTTCAGACTCACAGTTGTATAGAAACTATTAAGATTGGAGGGAGCAAAAGACAGGAACAGTGATTTCAAAGGAGCTTCAGTAAAATAGAAAGGCAGGAACAGCAAAAAGACTGGTCTTTGTAGAACAATGTGTGGTGCAGTATTTATGAAGGAAAACTCAGATTATGGTCTGTATATTCTGCCCAAGAGGCACAGAAACTTGCAATATATTTTAAGAGAATCTTTTAAAATTCAGTATTATCTAATTAAAATTAGTTTTATTTCTCACAGCCTTTTATGTCTTATGTTGTCATCATAGAACATTGCACTTGAATTATTCTTGATGAATGATATTTGCATGTCAACCCCAAAAGCTAAGAGATATCATACCTTAACCCAGTGGCTCCAGAAATCATGCAGCCCAGATCCCTTGTTCAAAAGAGATTTTCACTGAGAATTTTGGTCGGAAATACAAAGCATGGAGGAGCTGTTCTGGTTGCATGGGTGCGCCAGCTGCCTGAGCGTATGCAGTGTTCCGTGTCCCCTTCCCAGCCAGTTCTTGGAAGCCTCCAGAATCCCTGCAGCTCCACAGTATGCAAAGCCTAATGGCGGACACAAAGCCAGATAGAGGTGGGAGTTACTGACGAGGAAAGATGCTTTTCAGGCTGTTAAGTCCTATCCCACATATAGCCACCCACCTTGGATACCTTCTTTTGCTTGTGCAAAGTCTACCCGGGCTGTTGCAGCAGGTGAGAAATGTATTAGAATCAACTGCAGTCCCTCAGCAGCACTGTAACTCTGATGAGCAGCAAGACTTAGATACTCCATGTGTTTTCTGCAGGTGGTACCAAGGCAGTGATCCAACTAACACGTCCACAGGAAACAGGAGAGCACCAGGATATGTCACCTGTGACAGTTTGCAAAGTAGAATTTTATTATCATTGCTGCTTCTATTACTACTTGTACGACTGTTTCTTGTTCTAGTTGTGTGTGTTACCCAACCCCTTGAAATGCTCTCTGGCAGCACAGAAAAGATGCTTGGTTTGAAGGCAGACCTAAGTAAAGATGTTGGCATGTTAACTACTTGGGTGAAAATGTAAAATATGTGAAAAAAAGGATAGCAATGACTCCCCTGTTTTATCATGAAACTTAGAAGTACCGCAACACAATAAAGAGCTTAGTTTATCTTGTGTGCTCAGTATGTAGCAGCTAGGACTACTCTGTAGTTGAAGAGATGATCCTAGGCCAGTGGAAGCCGTGTAGATATGGAGCTGCTTGGTGAGTCAAAATGATTGGTGACATGTGTCCCATTAATATTTAAGATGAAGTTTTACATATGCTTAGTAATAATTTCACTGTTTGCTTTACTTTTGTATGTTCCTTTGAATGCTAGGGAAGTCCTCAGAATGGAGTGTTAACATTTCTTTCCTGTATTTTGACTTGTACATTGTAGAAATCCGCTCTCAGGAGGAAGTGTGCGGTCTGTAAAATCGTGGTCCATACTGCCTGCATCGAGCAGCTAGAAAAGGTAAGACAGCACCACCTACTGCCACTAATATTTATTGCAAGTGTCTGGCCTCCAATTATATTTGGATGGCAGCTGTTAAATTCTACCTCCAATTTTTTTTTTTAAAAACAGTGTCTCTTTAAAAACCCAGAAGTCAAACAAGATTATCAGATTAATAATTAAAAGACAATTATTATGGGTAATTTAATCTGTTGTTCGCTGAAGCGTTACTAGATATCATTTAATTTGACTCATGCAAAATGATACAACTAGAGGGAAGAGCCTGGTTTACACCAATTCTCTTCCAGTATAATGTCTGCTTTTGAATAAGGTGTTTCTTTAAGAAAACAGTTCCAGAAGCTTTGACCTTAAGACAGTAGTTTACATATGCTTCTCTTTGTGAGTTCACCTCTTCCTTAAGTGGCTACAAGGGAGAGAGCAGAACCTGAAAGCAGCCTTCAGTCTCTTCTGTGGCTTCCTATGTGGTGTCTGTGCTGGAAGTGACCTCCTCAGGGTGCCTTGCCCCCGAAGACATGGGTTCTGCAGGGTCCATTTCTGTATTGTCTAGGGCAAAGGAAAGGCTCTACTAGACAGCCTGCGGTCCTCTGTCTGATACCTCTTACTTTGGTGCCACATGTAATTCTCTCTGCACTGTCTAGGCTCTTGAACTTACATGCATGAATGTGCTGAAACATTTAAGTTCCATGACTTTTAGTTTAGTTTCCCATTCGTGTCTTTTCCCTGACACATTGCAACTGTTGTGTACTATTATCTTGTGACAATGACTACTCAGATTTAACTTACTAGTTTTTTTAATCACAACCCCACTCACTCATCTACTCCCTCATTCTATGCTTGTTTCATTGTATCCAGCGCTAGAGGATTGCAGATTACCAACCAGGAGCCCTTCCTTTCTAAAGGACAGGGCTGAATCTTTAATAAAGAATAATTTTGGCTAATTTGAATAATTCTCACAATAGTTTAAATTTCTCAAGTTTATATTTTCTACTTTTAAAATCTTAATCCCAGCTGGATAGTTTTAGCTGCCATGTGTTTTTCTCTGAATCAATCTTACCTTATTTTCTCTAAATATCAGTCTAAGAGCATTATTATTTACAGATACTTTGGTTTCATCACTGTCTTGGTTACTTTTTTCTCGTGGCTGAGACAAAATACCTGACGTCCAAAATTAGGGAAGGAAAGGTTTATTTCTTACAGTTCTTGGGGGTTTTAGTCCACACTTAGTTGACTCCAAGGCAGCGTGGTGTTGCAGGGCAGCCATTCATGGCTGCCAC
Source organism: Dasyprocta punctata (assembly GCA_004363535.1). Lineage (NCBI taxonomy): Eukaryota > Metazoa > Chordata > Mammalia > Rodentia > Dasyproctidae > Dasyprocta > Dasyprocta punctata. The sequence continues at coordinate 88,685 of RJWM01003498.1, read as the reverse complement.
AAACAGCAAAGTGTGAACCGGTGAGACAGGGAAGAGACACGCCTTCTTCCCACCTTACACTGTATGTTGACTGCACTCCTGTGTGGGTGCAGCAGTCACACCACCAATCCCAGCACCAGACAACAAACCAATCACGAACGCCAGACTCAGCCCAGTCCATGATTATATGAGGCTCAAGTGGGGGCCATCCAACCACTCTACAACAATCACTTAAGAATGAAGGGACTTGGATTTAGGCATTAAATCACTTGACCTCTCTGTGAACTCTCTCATGTGATGATTTCAAAAGACTAAGAATAGAGTTCCTTGGACTCTTATTCTTTGGGCATTATTATCTCTGTACCCATTACTATTGATTTTTTCAGGTGATTCAACCTAATCTGATGCTTATCCTTAATGTAATGTATTTTTATTTTTATATGACAGATTAATTTCAGATGTAAACCAACATTTCGGGAAGGGGGCTCGAGATCACCAAGAGAAGTGAGTATTTCTGGACTGTTTTAGATACTACTTTGGATTCCCATGGATTCAGTGGGCTCATAGATATTCACTATTCACTAGGGATTAAGAAATACATTCTGTGTCCTTCCATTCCACATCAGTTTCTTGTTGAGACATCAGTCAATACAGTCAGTGCCGTCTCTAGATGTCTGTAGTGTTGGTTCACGGCACTGTGTTCTATTCATGGAATAAGTGTATTGGCAGCCAATTTCTTACTGAATGAACCAGACAGTGGGGCAGGAATAGAAATGAAGGGGTAAGGAAACAATAATCTTTTGTTGTTTTTTTGGCTAATTTTCATTACAGTTTCTCAATTTTGAGTGTGTATCAACTCTTCAGAAAGTGTCATAGTTACTGCTTATTTATATGAATGCTAGAGTTGGTCTATCCTCTCTCAAAGTCAGTCTTGATGCCATGTGAACTTGGACATCCCATCTAATCTCTCTAAATAACAGAGTTTTCATGTGTTAAAAAATAGGTAAATAGATAGAATTACATTCAGTATTCAATCCCTGACCTTACAGTCTAGTTATGAGGATAAACAAGTTGGAAACTAGAATTCAGAGCAATTGGTGCCATTTTTGTGGTAGCAGAGGGTTCGGGGGAGGAGATGGCACTTCTACATGCTTGTTTGTCCAGTTTTTATTTAGAGGAGACACCAAGCACAATTGCAGGTAGATGTTAGAGATTATAAGAGTGGTTCTCAGCCCTTCTGCGTTTTTCTCTGGAATCTAGTTCTAGGCCAGAATTGCATTCCACAGTCGGCAAGACAGAAGCTTATCTTGGGCAGAACTCAGCCTTCTTAGAGTGTATGTAGTTTCTCTGCCCAGGTGTTCCCCACTGTGCCCCACACATTACCATCTTACATGGAGTGCTCCTTCGGAGAAAGTCTGGTGTGTAGTTTTTGATTAGCGTACTTTCTCCACTCCATTTACGTTCCCAGTGAGATGAGTTCCAGTTCCACTTACAGACTTACTCTGGAAAACTTCCCAGCTAGTGTATGCTTCAACCCAGCTCCTTATAGTTGTGAACAGGAGTGAGGAGGAAGGGGTCAAGAAGCCACAAACAGAAATTAAGTAGCAAACCGGCAGGAGTGAGAGATCCTGGTGAGTAAAGAGTGTGATCAGTGAGATAAGTAAGGACCAGACCCTGAAGGTCCTTGGGAGCTATGCTGTAGATTGAGTGTATTATCATCAGGGAAATTGGGAATGTGTTTCAGCAAAATGTACTATGTTCAACTGTTTTCAACAAAACATACTATGCTGAATGCAATGCAGAGAGAACACCCTGCAGTTCTGGAGTAGTACTGTTGGAGCTGTGGAGACCATTGAAAAGGTGTTGTCAATAATCTAGGTGCACAAGAATGGTGACTTGAACCAAGAGTAACGTGGTGGCACATACAACTTTGAAGAAAACAAATTGACAAGGTGTAGTAATTGATGGGATTTTGGGATATGAAGGAGAAGGTCCCAGGATAAACTAACTTTCTGCCTTGGAGAATGCGTTCAGTGTTGGCAAAGGCATTCATTTGAGGATGGGGTGAGGAGGTGCTGAGTTCAGTGGTAGAACTATCAGGTTTGAGGTGTCCTGCAGGCCCCTCCCCCCAGCTAAAGATGCCCGATAGAGAGCTTGGCGGGAATATGATTTTGCAGGTTATCAGGAAAAAGCGCCAGAGTTAAGGTATTTGTTAATTGTCAGCAAAAGTAGATAGTATGCAAATCTAGATAGTATGCAAATGTAGACAGTGTAGATAATAACAAAAACTGGGAGATACTTGAATGTGTAAACTAGGAATACAAGATGTCTTGAGTACAGAGAAAATCACACACATTTTAAAGATAGTCAATAATAGGCTTGGGGCAGTGGTGCAGCCTTGTAATCTCAGCTACTCAGGAGACTGAGGCAGGAGGACCCTTTGAGTCCAGGAGTTTCAGGTTAGCCTGGGCAATATGTAAGACCTTAGTTAAAATAAAAAAATTAAAAAGACACTGTGAAAAAGAATGATCTCACTGTTACTGATGAATTCAAGAGAATTGAAAGAAAACATGGAAAGACTGTAGGATGGAGTCAGCGGTCGTGGACAGAAGAAAAGGTACTTACCCCGTCCATCCACTGTCTTCTAGTGTTTGTGGACACGACCGCTTTGCGGGTGTTCCCAGTGCTACCCCACAGTGCACTGAGGTCACGGCCACAAAAACACTCAGCGGTAGCTCAAAAAAAGTTGTTATTTAGGAAAAGAGAAGGGATAGTATTGTGTTCTTATGACAGAGTTTATAGATTTCTTGCTGAGAGGTTCCTGTCTCCCTTGGCCTCCCTATCCTTCCATTTCAATTCCCCTCTGAATAAATAGATAATTAAATTTGGGGGAATTCCCTTAGATGTTTTGCTTTTCTTCCCTGAAAATATTCCTTCCACATGAGTTTTCTACATCTTCCCTTGTCTTCTTACCAACAACTTGATATTCTTTCTTTTTCTACATTTTCAACACTCCCACTCCACCCCATCTAGGTTATATCCATCAGCATAAGCATACTATCGTAGTTTCTATCTTAGAAAAATAAACTGTGCTTAACTGTTGCTTGAATTCTCAGTTTTGTGTTCACTGCTGAGCTTCCAGGAAGTGTTATCCATTTGTTATTTTTAGCATGTCATCTTCTAATCCTTTTAACCTATTTTAGGCTGGTTTCTACTCTGTTCATTCACTAGGATTGCTTGTTTATTGTTGCAAGTGATCTCTGTCATACCAAACTCATCAGATATTTGTCTCTTCTTAGTTTCAGAAATATCTGAAATGTTAATATTCCATTCTTCCTGAAATGGTCTCCTCTCTTGACTGCTAGTATCATTCTCACCTGCTTTTCCTCTTCGTTGGAAAACCTTTCCCACCTGCTCTCACTGCTCTTCTTCCAACCTTTACATAACCTGCTGTGTTCTTTTTTTTGCCCATTCTTGTTCAAAGAACTGGCATCTCCTGACTGTACATTTCCAGTCTGTATTTTTTGAGGTGCCATTTGACACATCCTTTGAATGTATCATGGGCATCTCAAGTATAATGCATAAAAAAAGAAACTCTTTCATAAAAACTACTTTTTCTCATGCTTTTGCACCTCATATAAAAGGAACATCTCAATTGGAACAACTGAGGGTCATACTGATTTCTTTACACCTCCAATTCATTTGCCAGTCCTTGAAATTTTATTTATAAAATGTTTTTCATAATTCATCCATTTATCTCAATTTCTATTGTCAGCAGCTTACACTAAGGCACTGTGATTTTGCATCTTTGACCACTGAAGCAGCTTCTCCATAATTTTTTTGCTTTCTCCTTCCAACTTACCCATGATTTAAGGGTATTTGAAAATAACTGAGCCATTATGCTAGGTATTTATAATTAATATAAATACTGAGTATAAGCCCTGAAATAATATATGACTGATTTTTAAAACTCAAAAGACATGTAGTCTTTTCCTTACTCAAATGTGAATAATTCAAAAATTATTGATGAACAGTGAAAAGATATTAGGGTGTTCAAAGCCCCACTTTGCTATGTTAACAGCTATGTATCCCTACTCACATTTTCAGTATAAGAATTCCAAATCTAATATTAGTTCAACAATTTAGGAACAATGGATGAAACTCAAAAGAACAGTATGAAAAGCCTAGTTTTATGAAAAGCCAACAAGTTAGGAGCTATGAAAAATGGCTCAAAGAAGGAAGTGTGAAAAATCGTATTTCAGTCCAGTAATTTAAGGGCCGTGAATAAAGGTCAAAAGAAAGCAGTGTGTAAAATTAAATTGCCTATGAATAAGGATTAGAAAACAGCAGCAACTTATGGTAATACCTTTCTTTTGTTTATTGATGAAGGCAATTGACGATCCTCCCTCCCTCAGATGATAGTCCAATAATTTAGTTGTTAAAGAAATAAGATTGAGAATTCCATTTAGTCCACCATACATTTATTGTACATTTACTTTGTTCAAACAGTGTTTAAGCTTATTTTCTTTCTTTTGATTAGAATATGATTGCAATATGTAACAGTTGCAATCATCTTGGCCAGTTGATTCATATACATATTGCATGATCATATTATGTTTAAACCGCAGTAAAATAAATTTATGTTAGGCCAAAGAAGAATTCTGAATAGAAGGATGCTTGACATCTCCATACCTAAAGCTATAGATTATAGATTACTATAGTTTACTAAGTAATAGTGTAAATTACTTTACCTGTGCCTTAGTTTTCTTGACTTCCTGCTTATTTTCTAGAAAGAATAATGTTAAAGATATTTAATGACTACTAGTTACATACATATTAATATTTAAAGAAAAAATTAAATATTTTCTTTTATTTTCCAAGTGAGCTAAATTACGTGATACTATATATCTGCTTGCCAAATGGTATATGTCACAGTACAAATGATTAATTTAGTCACCTAGTTTCTAAATAATTATTGATTTGTGAAAATTGTTTGTTTAATTTTTTGAGTAGATCTGTCACTAGCTAAATGATCGCATGAGTCAGCCATGATTTCTCACAGGTAATCACATCCAGTTCTAGGATTTTCCTTCTTAAATTGATAGTCACTAGGTGATTTATGACCCCATTAAATACAGAATTTATTTTTCATTGATATTGTTCATTCTCCCTAAGTGTCTTCTAACCTAAGAGCAAGTGTATTAAATTTTTCTGTCCCTTCTAATTACTGTCTGACATTTTACTTACTCAATATTTCACTCCTGACTGTCACTGAAATCCTTCTATTAGTGTATCTTGTTGAACTAGCTCAAGTGAGATCTTGCAGAGCAGAGGAGAGGCATTAGGGATACAGCTGAAGGGGCTTGGGCTACTGCTTGTAAGCAACTTTGTGTTTCGGTTTCCTCATCTATTAAATGAAGGTGATAATCCTAGTTAGAGTCAAACTCTTTGCAGAGCTGCCCTATCATACAATTTTTTTTGAGACAAAGCCTTGTTGAGTCACTAAGTTGACCTTTAGGCCTCCTGCTTCAGCCTCCCAGTGTTGGAATTATAGGAAGGTACCACCATGTCTGGTTGAGATGCCTTACAATAATGTGAATTATGATGCTTTACAGTTGGCAGTTTGCTGCCATCGTCTCTACCCTAATTCTTAAGTAAGCACTGAGTAAAGTCCTTATTACTAGAGTAGGAGGTCAAGGGGCTCAGCAGTAGCTTCATCTGGAGAGTGAGGAGTTGGAAGGCCCACTATCTCACCCTCATGTAGTTCTTACACTCTAGATGGGCCTGAAGCTGACAACTGGGGAGGGTCCTGGAATAGTAGCCACTGTCTAGAAAGCCACAAACAGCCTTGGGATCCATAATTGCCCAGGTGGACATGTAAGTTTATACAGACAAGCACTCCGGTAGGGCCAGCCCAGTCTTCTGAGGTGCTTGAGGGTATGAGTGGCCCTGGCCAGGAAACAGTGAAGTCACTGGGCCAGGATCCTGGAGACCTGATGTGTCAGAAATGTACGTTTGCTACTATTTAATGATGAGGAGATGAATGTGGTCTCCAGTGCTAAGGGGATGAGGTAGAGGTTGCTATGCCAGCAGAGGAGGAGTGGGGCGGGGGACAGTACACTGTAATGTACCAAGAAATCTACAAATAATTCAATGTTTGAAGGACTCCAGAGACTTCATTAGTGTATTCCTACTGCACTGCATCTGTAGTCAGTAAAATTCTCAGGAAGATTAGAAGAATTGTTATGCATAAAATGTACTTAAAAGTCCCTGGGACCCAGTCAGTAAACAGGAAGTACTATTATTATTAGCTTCTTTCTTAGGACAGATACAACTGTCTTTGTTTTATTAAATGGTGATAGTGGGAATAGCAAGATGAAAATCAAGCTAATTTGTGGGATCATTATGCTTCCTTATGTCTTATTATAGTCAAGAGACCATTTCCCCTCCAAGGTTTTCCTTTTGTTTTAGTATAAATTGATTTCACATTATTCAGAGAAATAGAGATTGCATTTTGGCATTAATAATGCTAATGCTTGTTGGGGTATTCTTGTCAGTCTGATTTTCATGTGTGGATGTAATATTTTTCCTTTACTCAACAATGGCCTTAAAAAGTGCCAAGCATGTAGTAGGGATTTAATAAACATTTGTTGAATGACTGAATATATACTTAGGGCCTTCTTACAAGAAAATATGGACTATGGCTGAATCCTACAATAGACGTGCTAGTATCAAGTAAAGTGTGTTATTTCAGAAAAGGGCAAGAGAAAAGAGTAGGTTGTACTGTAGGTGTATTGGCCTAAGGAGGGACGAGTTGTGTGTGCTGTTATTAGGTCTACCTACATCATTCGTCTTAAAAATAGCGTTCTTTCTTCTACGGTGCCCTAAGAGTTAAGTGTGACAGGGTTGCTTGCCTCTCTGTCCTGGGAGTGATTATCTACTTGAAAGGAAAGGGGTTGTCTAGCTTAGGGTGCCTGGGGATTAAACACAGTCTCATTGCCAAATCATCACCCATGTACCCACCTCTCTTGCCATTGGCATCTCTTTTCTTTGGTTTTCTTTTCTTTCATTTTATGTTTTAAAAAAAACTTCAAATCAATGTCTCGTCTCTTTTCCTGAGAATTTAAGTTTCATCTAGTTAGAATGTTTAGAATAGTGCCTGATTGCAGTGAAAGTTGCTAATTTGAATCAGATGTTATTGTTCCAGTTTCTTTCCTTCACCTTCTCACTTCTCTCTCAGTATTTCTTTTACCTGTTTCAGGTACCTTCCAGTTCACAGTTCTTTAACCATTCACAAATCTGCACAGGGTTGGTACCGATAGGACAGTAGAGGAAGCAAGGTGGTATGGCCACTTATCCTAGGCAGGCAGGGGTGAAAGGTGTGATAGATAGAATCTATAATTAGGGGAGTTGTGTGAGGATTGAGCATTAACTTCATTTTTTTACTCAGTGAATTCGTACGTATTGTTGAACAAGTCATAAGTACACATTTTTTGCTTTTGTGCTTATTTGGGCATAAATTATGGTTTGTATAAATCTATAATCTTAAAACATTAAAAAAAGAATATTGAGGTTTACAGATTAAAAGATTTTCCTTTAACTTTGTTTTCCCACAGAATTTTGTGCGTCATCACTGGGTGCACAGGCGCCGGCAGGAGGGAAAATGTAAGCAGTGTGGTAAGGTAAGGGCCCAGCCCCCCACAGCCCAGCAGGATGCTCCTCAGGCCTTCACAGGCACCGAGGTAGAGGACTCCTGTCCCCAAGGCCAGTGTTCTGTACATCAGTTCTTTTCTGAAAGGCATTATTTCTTCAAATCCACTTTTCTTAAGAAGTATTTTGATTGCTCTCAAACTGTTTGCAAGGGGCAGTTGTCTTAGTAAAAGGAATTACCACTTTTTGATTGACACAGTCTTACAGCACATTTTATTGATTGTTGATTTTTGGTACATATGTTTTCCTACTTCGTTCAACTCCCTCGTGAGGAACGCTGGCCCACGAGCACATCTGGTCAGTCACAGTGCTGTGGAGCAGTATTGCTTCTGCTGATATGCAATTGTCAGCATGTACTCTGATAGCATAATGCTGAGCAGAACTGTTCAGAGGGCAACATGGTCAGACATGGAAATAGGTTTCTCCGTCAAAACCTTTCCAGTTTCTGGGCAAGGATACCTTCTTCATAGGTGACTCTTCTGTGTCTACTTCCTTTCTTCTTTTAATTGACAATCCCTCAGGACACAGTGGGAAAAGTGAGGGCGGATGGGTTGTGTCTTATGACTGTAAGCTTTAAACTCTGCATTTTTTGTGTTATTGACTTGGATTATAGCTATCCTCAATGTACAAAGATCAACTTTTAAGAATTTTAGTGTTTTCTGGGAAGATTAGATTGGCGATGAATGATAGTATTAATGGCTTTTTAAGATAATAAGCTAATGGGCATCAGTAAAGGAAGGTTTGATTAGACAAAAAGCAAGATAATTTGGGAGAATATATTTCTCATCAAACAGTGATTTATTTGTTTGTTTAATCATATGAGCCCTTTAGGTTAAGCAAAATGGAGCTTTTAATAATGGAGGAATCCGAAGCAATTTTGGCATCCTGGGGTAGGGTTGGAGTGAGAGGGAATTGGAAACATTTCATTGATTTCGCTGTTTGCCTTGTCTCTGCGAAGAAAATATGCTGTAGTGATTGGTTACCACATTCTTCGGTAGCGCAACTCACAATGGCTAAATCTTGGAAATAGCCTATATGTCCATCAACAGATAAATGGATAAAGAAAGTGTGGTGTTCATACTCAGTGGAGTCCTACTCAGCCATAAAGAAAAGTAAATTTGACTCATTTATAGGAAAATGGATGCAACTGGAGACCATAGTGCTAAGTAAAATGAATAAGACACAGAAGCTTAAATATCGCATGGTTTTTCTCCTATGAGAAACTCAAAGTATAAATAATTTAAAGAGCAGAATAAAAGGTAGATGATAGGAAATGGGACTGGACCTTTTGTAGATGGGAAGCAGATCTACTGATGAAGAGAGAAGGAAAGGAGAGGAGAGAAAGGGCAAATTAAAAGGATAAGATGTGTATGTGTATTAACTCCCCACGATGAATGTATTCATCATGTTTTGCAAGCATTTACTAATTTAAAAATAGTTTTCCTGCAGAAGGCTCCAGGACACCGTCCTCTACTGTAACTGGTATTATCTCCAGTTCAACCCTGTGGTTCTTATTTGGTTCCATTTTAGATGGGCAAAATAGGTTGATGTAACAGGAGGAAGAGGAGGGGTGGGAAGATTTTTATTAGCCATTTTACATGGCTGGGATGGATAGTGTTCTACTGTCCTGTGACCCTCCTAATAGTGTGTCCACTTCTTCTTCTGTGGTGCTGCTTTCAGGTTTATGGGTTTTCTCATACTTTTTGATATCTATCTATCTATCTATCTATCTATCAAAGAGCTTAGGACTGGAACCATCTCATCAATTCAAGGAGGGATTTTATTTTTAAAAAATCAATAAATGTAATATATTTTGTGACAGATATCCTCTGGTGTTATTTGCATTCCCTTATGCTGGCATAGTCATGTGAATGGGAAACCTGGGGCTCCTGACACTTCTTGTTGTTGTGGTCCTGTCTCCTTTCCTCCTAGGGTGCTCAGACAGCCATCTTGGGTTTCTCACAACTTTCTGCTCATGATAGTTGTCAGTGGTGATTTCCCAGCTCTTTACATACAGACCCCGCGGTGTAGTACTGTTCTGTTCCTCTCTCATGTTTATACTCCAGCTGCTCATGAATTCTTGAACTAAAGCTGTTAAGGGACAGGAGATCTTATATCCATGTGTCCTTATAGCGATCCTTTGCATCCCAGCTTCTACCTCGAACTGGAGGAAGACTGAAGGCTCCATTTCTGTTTAACGGTTAGGTATTTGAAAATTCACTCCAAACTTTGGTGCTGTATATAATTTCCACCAGTAGAGTTGTATGTTCACATACTCTTGGGCTTTTAAATCCATTCAACTTCTCTAACACACGTTATTTCATAATTAATTCATTGAGATGGGATAAAAATAGCACTTCTCTTTGCAAAACTTTTTTTTTCCTTTACTATACTAGTGATTTGTAAATTTTGGGGATTTTTCAGAAATGTTTATAGTTAGAGTGTGGTTCAATTTCTACTTTTTAATTTGACAATAAATGATTATTTCCAATGATTTTCTCTTGAATCTTGCATGTGTTTATCTAAATGCATGAGGTGTCTAGTGACTATCACATGAGAGATGTTTGATTTCTCAGTTTGTTTAACATTAGATGAACACCTCAGGCTTGCCAAATTTATGGCTATTAGTGTAGTCTTGCACTGTTGTCATTTTGGTCCTGTATTGTAGAACCAGAGTCGAGGCAGGAAAGAGATGAAAAATTCACACTTGAGTTATGTAATTGGATGAAACTTTAATAAAATGACTATTTAAAATGCATGACTAGTGACTAGTATTGGCAAAGGTCATGGTCAGGCCCAGTCTGAAGTGCCAGGATATGCATGGACCCTATCCAGGAGCTGTGACCTTTAGTTATAAGACTTTGCCAGTCTGAGGAGCTCTTTCATTTGGCAGATAAATGGCTGACTTTGCCTTCTACCTTTTGCCAAACTCAATAGAAACCAGAGCTCCAGGGACTCTACTGAGGCAGTGTATGAAAACCAACTTTTTGCAACAGGACAGAGGGTAGAGGAAGGTGAAGGGTAGATGAGAGAGGCACATGAGATCCATTGGTCGCATATTGTGTAGTGCAAATTTGCATTCGTTCAGTGGCTAAGCGAGAGTGCATACTTATTCTGCAAAGCTGTCTATAAGTTGTTCTTACTAAATCTACACATTGTATTCATTCAGTCAAAATTGACTCAACATTGAAATGTCTATAATACTTTAAAAACATCAAGGGTCAGGAATATAGCACAGTGGCACAGTGCCTGCCTGGCAAATGCGAGGTCCTGAGTTCGATTGCCGGTACACCCCACCCCCAATCAGCATACAAAGAAAAAATATAGTAATGATTATAGCTAATTTCTTATTTATCCTTTAGAGAACTAAGCATCCAAACCTAGGAGTTTGGAAATTGTGAAAATATGTTTGTAAATCACAACTTGGAAGTTTATCTTTTTTTCATGTACAAATATATGTAAACATTATAAAATAAACTAGATAACTTTTCAAAATTCACAATGCAAAATTTAAATTATCAAATTTTAAAGTCTTTAATTAACACATAGAGTTTGATCTACATTATTTGACATCTTTTATTTCCTTAACAAAACATGACATACCATTATAAAGTACTTATTCATAAATTGTATGTACCGTCATATTTAAGTAAATTTAGCTACATGCAGCATATATTAAATAGGAACTGTCAACATCACTCTTTGATTGTGATAAATACTGCCAACAATTAATTTAAAATGAACTAAGGTGCAATCTGTAAAACATACACATCTAAAAGTAGTATAGTAGTCTTTTTATAATGACAAAATGATCATAACTGTTGCATCACCACGTTGAGATGTTATAGGGATAGTGAAAGGGATTCCAGGGTTTAAAAATACAGTGATTCCTCAGTTGTTAAAGGACTCTAAGCTGGGACTTTCCACTACTTGAACAGCAAAGCTCGAAAAAAATCTGCTCAGTGTTTGTAGCTTTGCTTCGTAGTTGAAATGAAAATCTGACTTTCCCTGTGTGGGTGGAGAGTGAGTCACACATTCACTTTGGGGTGACACTTCTTCAGTCTAAGTGCCACTCTCACTCAGACAACATATAATGCTTGTGTAATTTTTGAGCCTGAGAACCAGTTATGTGGCTTTCCATTATTTCTTTTAGGAAAAATATGTTCACTTCTCAAACTTTACAGTGTATGAACACATACTTGAAATGAACTGAGTTCAACAACAGAGGTATCACTACAATAACTAACACTGACCTGAGGCTTTTGAGAATGTTCCATATCAACTGAAAGAACCATTCTATACTCATCCGAAAATGGGCAGCTTTCAAGAGGTTCAACTTTCAAGGGACACTGAAGTTTAAGAACAAGGAATGGTCAAGGGTGAGGACCCATACATAAGTTCCTCTGTGTTTGTTCAGCTAGAAGGGAGACGTCCTGCATTAACCTCAGGACAACCACGGAGAAAGTAGAGAGTGAATAACAGAACAGTGGTATGGAATCCAAGCTTCACTAAGCTGCTTCTGCCAACACAACCCCTGAACCCTGGCTTTTCTTTCTCTTCTTGGTTGATTATCAAGAAAAGGGGCAAGAGCAACCATCGTGCTACTCCGTGTCCATTTTACATTCCTCATAGAAATGGTATCATGTAGTCTTTCCCTTGTTGTGTCTGACTTATTTCACTGTTTAAAGCCCTTCAGGTTCATCCAGGGAGGGGGGTAGGGAGGTGTTAATCAAGGGTACAGTAATTCATTTCTACAAGATGGTTTGGTCCTAGCAACCTCCCATAGGGAGTAGTGCTTATAGTTGACTATACTGTTGTTATGTAGAAATTTGCCAAGAGGGAAGATCTTATGTTATGTTTTTATTGCTGAAAAAAAATGGTGGGAGGAATTTTTTGAAATTGGATATATTTTTGGCATAGATTGTGGGGCTGGTTTCATAGGTATATGCCTGTGCCCAAACTCATCTAGTGCAAATTAAAAATGTACAGCTTTCCATATATTAATATTACCTTCATAAAATGGTTATATGTATTTTTAAAATGAACTGCTACAGTGATGAGCAATGCTGTGCTTAGTTTTATACTCTAGAGAAATCCATGCTGAATGGTAATCTGAGCAGCAAAAGTCAAGGTTCTTTTGATTAATCAATGGAGCTTTCAATCTCTGGAGAGCTGAGCTAACCCCAAAGGACACCTATTTGTGATTAAACAAGTCAAATAACCCTAAAAGTACTTCTGAGTCAGTTAATACATGTTGGTCAGAAAATGTTCTGCAATTACTCTGGTGAAGTCTCCTTTCCCTTTTTATTCATCCAGCTGCAAGCCGATTGGTTGGTACCACTCACATCCAGGGTGGGTCTTCCCTTCTCTGGCAGTCAGTCATCCTGGCATACCTGGAACTAATCCACTAGGCATTTTGTGTTTAAATTGACACCACAATGAACTATCACAGTCTAGCATATGCAGGTATAATCACTTATTTGTCAGCTTCAGCTGATTAAAAGTAATATGCTAAGCCAGGATTCTATTTTGCTCTTTACTAGTCAAGTACAGCTGTGGGAGGTGTTATTCTGGATTCACCTCCCTCTCAACACTTCTGGTCTAGACTATCTACTGATAGGGATGTGTGGTGGATTAACTAATGGTCAGCTTATAACAACCAGCTGAACTGAATCAGTATGGTTCTGGGTGTGGATGGCCCACCTGTGGATTGTTGCCAATAATGTGAAAGGAGAACTGGAGGGGAAGATGGTATGCTGTTGATCCAGCTGGAGAAATCTTTCATGCTGGCTTTTCTGCTATGAACTTGGCTGTTCTCAGTATCAGAGGAGCTCAGGTCCTTATTGTAGCTGAGGATGTCTGTGGTTCTCTTTAGGGAAATTCTGGTCCTTAGCTTGAGCATCACTTACTGGCTCTAGTATAGATCACTCAGCCTGCTGGCACAGATCCTTAATCCTGCTGGTACAGACTTTCTAGCTTTCGCTACTGACCTTTGGGCCTTCCCAGTGCAGATCCTTGATACACACTTGCATGAGGCATTGTCGTGGGCTCTAGGCATGCAGTTGGACTCGTGGAAGACATTGCCAGTGGCTGTAGTTCTTTAGCTGGACTCGTGCAGGACACTGCTGTGAGATCCAGGTCCTCAGCTGGACTCCTTGGGTCTCAAGTGCAAGGATAGATCTCCTGCACTCTTCTGCATTTGACTATTTGGGTAAATATTATAAAATAATACTACAAATTATTTGTCCTGTATTAAGTCTTTTCTCTTGTACACCCTGACTACAACAGGATGCCAGAACTCTTACCATTCAGTTTTCTATACCCCTTACCTTGGTCTTGACTACTGCTCTTGTCTATTTATCATTGAAAAGAAATAGAGTTACAAAAGATATCCTAGTGGATCACCGGGGTACCAGATGTATTCTTCCAGCTATACCTTCATCTGTTGATCAGGATGGATTACTTCCGCCAGTATGGTGACTCCTTCCTGTGCCTGCTAATCTCTTGACACAAAAATCTTAAAGTAACAGGTCACACTGGCAAAGTTTAGGAGATGACTGTTACATCCCATTCTGAAGATGTTCCCCTTTTGGTGTTCAGATCCTCATAGCTCACAGTTGTAGGGATATGAATCATAAATTCCCCCAAGTGAACCCTTGGAAAGGACAATAGACAGGATCATTCTATTTCCAATCCTTGGTTTCTGTAACCATATGTTTTGCTACACAAACACAGCACCATGAGGTTATGATGGAACTAGTGAATATACTGAGTGTAGAGGATGGTACTTGTTGCACATCTTTTCAGAGCATAAACCTGTGTGTACCTTCAGAGGATTACTGCATCTCTCTGTCAGGCCTGCAGCTTCTGGTTGGTATGGGATATGGTAGGACTACTGAACCTCACACATGCCCATTCTTACCCCTCCATTGCCACAGAGTATTTTCCTTGATCTGATACAGTGTTGTGCAGGATTCTGTTTTGGTGAATCAGACACTCTGTGTGTAGGTCAATTCCAGTCAAGGTGAGTTGCTGTCACTTCCAGAGTGGAAGGGGTTGTCTGTTATCAATTTTCCATCAAGTAGCTGGTTGTTCCCTTTGAGGGGTAGGGCCATATTGGCTGCCTTGCTTTGGTGTCTTTTATTGGTAGGTTGGATGTTCATCGAGGTTGGAAATAGCTAGCTCAGTTTCAGTGAGAAGAAGCCTATACTTTTACACCCCAACGTGGCATTCCTCAGTGCCACCATGGGTACTGCAGCTGTGAACCCATTTGTCAATCAGTGGGACAGCTCCTAACACAGTGTAGTGCCTCAGTTATGTCTGAGTTTTCCGTTTTTATAAAATGAATTGTCTCTGGTGGACATTTACATGGAATACAGTGATCTTTACTTTTTGCACATAAGTTTATTCACACATCTTTTCCTCAGACTCCCTGTTGCCTTCCATGCCCTTCACCAATAAGCCAAGCCATTTACCCCGGCTAAGCCATTGTGTATTTTTGTATCAGGCTTCCACCTATCTTTTTGCACAATGTAGATGACCAGTTCGAGGCGTAACTTAGGGTTTCGCTAAGTAGCTAAGTTGCCCAGGCTAGAATTAAACTGCCAGTTCTCTTGCCTCTGCCTCCCAGAGTGCCACCATGTCTAGCTGCAGTATCACTTTTATTGTAAGGGTACCAACTTTGCTTTGATGGTTAAGTGCACACACCTGGTCCCTTTTGTTTTGGAACTCTGTAATTCAAATGATTATCAGATTTCTTAATTTGTAAGACATTTCCTACCATCAAGGCTAACCCACAGAGGACAGTAGCTTCTGAGCTTTTTCACAATGACAGTACCCTTCTTTCCAGTATATTTCTTATTACTTTCATAAGTAAAGTATCCTTTGGGTCTCCTGAACTTTACAGTCAACTGTCGGGCCTTTTTGCTATACTAGAATGGCAACTCCAACATGCTTGTTTCTGTGAAATTTTAATTGTTTCTTCTTGTGTCAAGCAATTCAACCATTTCTACCTCATATAACATAGATTATTTCCTTGTTCAAGTTGTCAAAAATCATCTTAGTGTTAACATCATCTTCTGGGGGGTCTTGATAAGTCATATGTTACCAGTTTATCTATTAACCACTTACCAGTCCAATTATTTAAATACAAGATGACCAAAAATTTTTCATTAATTTTTATAAGATAATGTAACAGGAAATATAAACACAATAATTTTATCAAATTTATTCAATACAAGAATCATCTGGTTGAAATGACACCTGCCCAAGCAACACTTGGCATAGTCAATAGGTAAATAAATGCACTGCCCGAATGATGCTAAGTGTAAACTGTTAAGTGGTTAAAACCTAACCTTTGTGCATAATATATGTTACTTATAATAACTGGGTCTAACTTCTCTGTTACAGAGGACCCGAAACCAAGAAACTCTCCTTACCCAGCTTTGCATCCTGCCTCAGCCATCCTATACCCAGCTTCCCACACTCTTCCACTCCTCCTAATATATATTGGTTTGATCCACAGCTGGGTCTTTTGAGGTGTAGTTATTTTCCTCTCTTAGCAGCCCTTGTAACTTCCCTGGCTGGGTACCTAGTGTAAAAGGATTACTAGGTTATTTGAGATGCTACTGGAAAGAGTAAATGAAATAAAACCCCAAAATCAAGTCAGAACTGCAGACTGCAGACTTTTCTCTCTCTAAGACATACATTATATGGCAACATTACCTTGACGGGAATTCATGAATCCAGGAGGGACAGAATTTTAGCAGTCTTGGCAAATTTTGTCTCTTAGTTGTCTGGAAGCTATACAGCAAAAAATTAAGCTATTTTACCTTGTCTATTCTCCCAAAAAACAACCTGCTTAGTGAATAAGTGAAGGAAAGAAAGGGAAAAAGATGACAATTTTAATCTACAAGGCTATTAATTATGGGTTAATCAGATATGGAAATAAAATTTTAATGGGGCTAGCATTATTATAATTGTTCCTAGTGCATCATGAGGAAAACTCTTTAATCTATGAAACCTCCATACTGTTCTAGGACAGTAGTATGAACCAAACAACTAAAAGCTTCAAATACAATTTTGTCAGTATTGAATACAGTGGTGCCCTGGTTCACGAACTTAATTTATTCTACGATTTTGCAAAAGAGGGCCAAGTTTGTGTTTGTGCGGGAAGGATGGCTGTAGTCATGTTTGTCACTCGATGCAGTTTTGCAAACAAAACCAAAATTTTGCCAAATTGTTTGCAAATAATACCAGTCTATAACACTCTCTGTATAAGACATTGTCCTAAAATCGGGATGATCATAAAAATGAGAAATGTAAATCTAATGACTAGAAATAGTTTACATGTAAAATAAAGCATAAGTCAGTAGCCATTGTTGGAGGTCTACATCCTAGTTCTGAAGTTTGAGGTTAAGCTGTCTGCTTGCGTGAACTCATCTGCTTCTGAAATGAAAACGACCTGGAAATCATTTCTTAGTTTCTTCATACCATCTGACACATTTGTGGTAACAGTGTTGATGTATAGTGAGAATCCTGTGTTGTAATGTTTTACTTTTTCCCTGAGAAAATTCAATTTATGATCTCTAGTTTGTGGCAGGGACCTTCAGATAAATGAATGGAAAAAGTGGAAACTATCTAGCGATGATAAGACTTACCTGCTCTGAGTAACATATTTTAAGTACCAACAACTCAGGATGCTCTGCTGAGGAAGAACACGTTGCTCTGTAGGTGTTAGTGGTATTCCAGGATCGAGAGTCAGTATCAGTGAAGGCAAATCTCTTAGAGTTTTTCATGGTAACCAACAGCCTGCTGCACCATGTGTGCCATTGGTTGGCCATCAGTGGTCTGTATGGACAATATAAGCATTCACAAATTTCAGTCTTTCATTAGTACCATAAAATGCACTATGATTAAACCCCATAGACACAAATTTCAGTTTTTCAAAGATAATTCTAATAAAGTAATCATAAATTCATGTAACATGAAGAACTCTCAGAAGTTTTGAGGACATCGTTTACTATGATTCAACTTTAAAGACATTATTAGAATCCAATTTAGATTAACTCATGTACATTTTGAAAATCTTAAATGTTTATAACAAACTTAGCTTAATATCCATAAACTCAGATAGGAAATTTAGGAATTTTAGGTAAATTAGATTTTCTATGAATAAATAAAACCTAGTCTTGCCAAAACTAGAATATTAAACTAACATTTTTTTTACACTTCCTCAAAATTAAGAGAAGGCATACTATCATACTAGCATACATATTATACTAGCATTCAAGGTTTCACAATGCCAGATAAGGGTATAAATATCATTGAAAATCTGAACTGAATCGTTTGTTAAAGGAAAATTTTAATTATTTATATGTATTAAGAAAAGGGTGCTCACTTTGTCAGCACATATACTAAAATTGAAAGAAAGGGGTTAGTTCCTGGTGACTTTGCTAATTAAAGATTGAAACTTGCACTCTGGAGAAGACAAAATTAGTCCACAAGTCAGTTTACAATCGGTTAACTATAATTTTTTTTTTTATTGGTCAGAAAAGAGTTTTCAGTTAGGTTGGTATGGGCCCACACCTAGGTAACTTGTTTACCTACCAACTTCAACTGTTGAAAGCTGTTCACTGAAAGAATGTTATCAGTTTGAGATCTTCTGCCAAAGTTCTCCTCAAAGTGGAAAAATTTCTGTTTGCATTAGTCTGTGCCAAGTCACTATAATGTTTATATTCCATGAGAAACAAGTAAGACAGTGGTATAACAATTCTACTTTACAGTTTCAATCTTACTTTGCCAGAAATTATGAATTTTGAATCTCAACTTAAGATAAACATTTTAGACATGAAAGATAAGATGTGTACATACATTTAAATATATTTGAAAAATCATAGGGAGCATTTGAGCTAGCAACCCTGAAGTTCTTTTTTCAGATAAATATTAATGGAGGAAAGTGGATGAGTTTTATTTTATAATTCACTTGAGTTTTCCCTCAAAGCACACTTTATGAGCTTTGGTCATATTGATGGATACAGAAAGGTTTGTTTTTCTTGTTTTTTTTTTGTATCAGGGATCAAACTCACGACTTCGCATTTGCCAGGCAGGCACTTATACCACTGAGCTAAATCCCTGGCCTTAGAAGGGCTTCTTTAGTTTAAATTTCCTAGGCAAGTGAAGTATCAGCTCATGTTAGATAGACCTCAATCAAACAGGGAATTAGCTTGTGGTCAAGAGATTCCCCCAGTTCAAGTCTCAGTTAAACACAGAAACAATGAACTAATTTCAGCTCATTTCATGTACTGTCCTTTTCTCGGATTTCAGCCAGGCCTGTAAAGCTGAGTCCGCTTGGTATGCCCTAGATTGCAGAAGAAAGAGAGTCAACAGAGCTTTTGCTGCTCAGAACAAATCTTGTTTAAACTTTATTCCAAAGACTAAATTTGATTGAAAAGATAAATCCAAAGAACCAAAAAGTGACCTTGTCACTCAGTGTTCTTGGTATTTTTAATTCTGAAATCAGTTGGCTCCAAAGCATTTAGCCTAACATCTTTATTTTCCTCTTTGATAGTGCTGAACAAAATAGCCCTTAAAAATCATATTATTTGATATTCAGTCAGGGCATCTTTCAGTACCATAATAGCAAATTTGGACTAGCATATAAACATGGCTGATTAGGAATCTGGTTCTTTTTGCTGCTGTGTGCGAGCCTGGCCAAAATCTCCCCATAGCAGGTGGTCTGTCAGAACTCGGTGCATGAGGGCTCTGAAGTGGTTCTATTTATGCCTCTCTATTAAATAATAGCCCTGAAGCCGTGGTTGCTGTGATTCTGACAGACTAGAATCCAAAACAAAGCACAGAGCTGATTACCCGCAGGCCTGTTTCCAAGGGACCTGCCACAATCCTACATAAGCATCTTGCCCAGTGCCCCAGTTGTTATTGGCCTTTTTGTTTGTTTCTAGTAGCAGCCTGGCTGTTAGTGCCACAGTGGATTGCATCTGTTTCCTTTCTGAAGCTTTTAGGCCCGTATTTATTGGATGACCTAGCTGAATACACTCCTCCTATAGCATTGAATAGAGTGCCTCTAAGAACACATTTGATACCAGCTGTTCTCAGCAAGGTGAAGTTCTTGTTGATAGACCTTCACAATAATCATTCTCTTTCCTATGTACTTAAAATGTGATATCATAGGTCTCGTAAATACATTGCCACATTTGATTACTATAAGGACCTGGTCATGTTGGAGATGTTTCTGTCAGTCGGTCCCATTTTCAAATGAAGGGAAAAATTAGAAGAATGAGCTCATTGGTCTAAGATCACCCAGCCAATAAGATCTCAGCTTTTTCATCTCCCCCTGGCCTCTATTTGACATGCAGCCGTCTGATTTATAAATTGATGGAATGGCGCTTGGGCAAGGGCAATAGCAAACAGATGAGCATCAAAACTACCCAGCACTTTAGCCCATGTGTGGCTCAGAAGCAGTCGTTTGCTTGGGAGAAGGTGCAGTCATGAACAAAAGGAGGCACAGCACTATCCATCACCTAGGGGAGAGGCATGTGTACAAGAGGTGTGGATCTGATACTAAGAAGTCTTGTTCAGGGATGTGATATTTAAGGGTGGGGCAAAAGAGAAGGATCAGAGGATGAATCATAAGATGTAGATGACTGAACCCAGTTCTGGGCTGATGGCTACATGCAACAAACAGACTGAGTGGTCAAAAGAGAGCTGGTGGGTGTTGGGGAAATAAGAGGAGACAAATTCAAAGGGGAGTGATACCCAGTAGCACATCAAGTGCTGTGGACAAGTGGGAATTGTGGATGCTGCCAGTGCTACTGAGGCATCATTTCATAATGTATTAATTGACTTTCAACTTAAAGTTTTCTGTAAGCATTAAGCAACTTATTTAGCCAGTTCACACCTTTCTGTTTTCTTTTGACCTCTCTCTCTCTTCCTCACCCCTTTCTACCTATCTGTCTGTCTGTCTCTATGTATCTCCTATTTAAGACTTTTTGTCACTGCATTTGTTTGGGTTTACATTTTACTGGTGGGGAGAAATGGCTGAGGCTTAGGGAGAAATATCTTTGAGCATTACTGTATACTTCTGTTTGGTAATTACTTAGGGACTCTGCAGTAAAAGCACCTCTTCCATTCTTGATGGCAAAATCATTCTGTTTGTTCATCTAACAGGACTGTTTCTGTCATTTTGTTGATCTCATTTCTGCTTGCTGGTGAGGAATAGGACCTAAAAGCTGCTTGTTTTGAGAGTAGACATCCCCAAGGGATGGTGAAAGCCGAATTTCCCAACACACTGTTGGGCTTCTCTCAGACCTTGGCCTCTCAGTACTGTCTGACTGATCCTCAATTTCTTTCTTTCTGGGTTCTCAGATACCAAAGTTCTATTGAGCTTCTGAGATACATGACAGTTATTATATAAAACCAATGGTGATGTTTCCTTGTTTGTAATAAAAACTACATAGAAGTACATATTTTTTAAAAAGGGTTTTCTTTTTATGTGGCCGATGTAGAGAAGTTAGTGCTGTAGGATATATGAGTCTTGCTCTCTCTCACACTCTTGAGTGGTTCAGAAGTAGCAGATCATTGCATGGCAGAAGGTGGGGAGCACAGCTCTGTGTGTGGCGCTCACAGTTTTGGTTACCACAGTAATGGCCAATAGTACATTTTATTGAACTTCCATGGTGGGGGACGAATGCTGCTGTTAAGATGATTTTTAAATTCTCTGTCTCTTGTCTAATATCCCAGGGCTTCCAGCAAAAGTTCTCCTTTCACAGTAAAGAGATCGTTGCTATCAGCTGTTCCTGGTGCAAGCAGGCGGTAAGTTTGGGATGAAATAAAACAATGTGTGCTTACATGAGATCAAAACAGACGTGTGTCAATGCTTGAGTTCCTGTCTGCAAGTAATAGTTATCCTATTACTTTTCTCAGCTAGGCTCTGTGGAGGAAGAAAGCTAGTAAAGCTATAGAACACTAACATGTAGGATCTGGAAGAAATTCTAGAGATACATTTATCCCTTGTTTTTGAATATATTGAAGCGTAGGATCAAAGACTAGAAAATCCACCCCTGGTACTGACTTGAGGGCTTCTCACTCCTACACTGTTATTTCTTTGCTGGCCACTAAACCATTGAGAGCTCCCCTTGTGGTAGGAAGGGGCAATTTTAGGAATAAGGCAACATGCGCTATGAGAGGTCTCTCTAGTACAAGTGTCTACGCATCCTGGTCTTCTGGTTTTGATGTGAGTGACTTTGTTTATTTGTTTGAGTTGGCATCTCTCGTCTAGTTCAATCCAGCATTGAACTCACTATGTGGCCTACGCTGGCCTTAAACTTGTGACAGTCCTCCTGCTTCAGTCTCTTGAGTGCTTGGATTATAGGAATGTGCTACCACACCTGGTTTGAGTGACTTTTTAGTGCCTAACTCCTCTATCTGAATCAGGCGCTACACTTTCTTATTTGCCTTGGCACCTGTTATTTCTTTCTACTTGGGCATTGGTAAGTGATGCCCCCTGACCCAAGCTCCCACTTATTTTTACAAATAAAGTTTTATTGGGAAATAGCCATGCCGAAATTATTTATGTGTTATCTGTGGTTGTTTTTGCATGTATGGATTATCTATGGCTACTTTCTTGCTGCATTGGGTGAGCTGAGTAATTGTATCATGGACAATTGGATTCATAAGCTTAAAA
The DNA here is from genome assembly GCA_004363535.1 of Dasyprocta punctata. Classification (NCBI taxonomy): domain Eukaryota; kingdom Metazoa; phylum Chordata; class Mammalia; order Rodentia; family Dasyproctidae; genus Dasyprocta; species Dasyprocta punctata. The sequence continues at coordinate 66,295 of RJWM01003498.1, read as the reverse complement.
TAATTACTAGGGGTCTTTATGGAAAATGTTTGTTGACCTCTGCTTTTTTGAATGACCATATGACTTGGGACCCTTCCTTGCGCAGAGAACCTGAAGACAAAGGGCTATAGTATTTTTGCTAGGTTAAAGGTTTGCAGGTAACTTCATCTCTGCAAAAAACAGGTTGAATTTGTCTCACAGGCCAGCAATATTTAGTTGGAAACATTATGACATTTTAGGGCATCGAAACCATTTGCATTACGACAATTTCATTGTAGTAATCTCACTAGCATGATTTCCTTCAACTGACCTCACATGTCAAAAGAACCTTCTATCACTGGTGAACTTGGTGCTTGCTGTGTCACCTTCCTGGCACATTCTGTGTTCTCGTCGCTTCCTTCTCTTTTCAGTTGCTTGTCACATACAGAAGGTCTCTGTGTTCAAGAGTACATTCACAAATCTAAGACCATCCTAGCTAGCTCTAGTGAAGCTCTGTCTTTATTTATTTATTTTTTTTTTGCGGCACTGGGGATTGAACTCACAGCCTTGCGCTTGCCAGGGCAGGCGCTTAAGCCCCTAAGCCAAACTCCCCAGCCCTGGTTTTTTGAGGCAGGGTCGCACTATGTAGCTCAGGCCGGCCTTGCGCTCGCGTTGTAGCCCAAGCCGGCCTCGAACTCACAACGCTCCACCTACCTCAGCCTCCCGAGTGCTGGGATTAAAGGCGTGCGCCACCACGCCCGGCTTGAAGCTCTGTCTTGAAGGCAGTATTTCCATCTGTGGAGGAAGGAGCTGATCTGGTGCTGGAGTCTCTAATGCTATCCACGATGCTGGCTTCTCAGCCTGGTGAGACCCACTGGGGGAATAGCATCATGGGCAGGTGTGCTCAGATAAGCTGTGCCTCCTCCTGTATGTAGTTACCAGGGTGGGGTGAGATGGTTTATCCAGGGTCAGTTTGGAAACAGCTTCACTTTAAGGTAAACATGTACTCTCTTCATTAATCTGTAGTCCAACTGAATCTATAAAGACTGAACTTCCTTCCACTTGGCCATTGGTCAGTTCCACATCTCTTCGCATTTCCCAGGCTCCCACATTATAGAAGGTGATTTTGTAAGAATCACAAATATAACATATTTTGACTCAAATTACTATGTAAAATAAATTTTGTATTCTACAGTGTTGGTAATCCCACCTAGGATATATGATGTCAAACAAACCAGGAAGTGAGCCTCTGTGGTGCAGGACAAAGAACCTGGGCTAAGAGCTGGGTTTCCTGTATTTAGGTCCTGCTGCAATCATTTAAAACTTGGAATCTTCAAGTGCTTGCCTGGCAAGTGCGAGGTCATGAGTTTGATCCCCAGTAACAGGGGTGAGAAAAAACCCTTGCAATCTTAAATTTACGTCTTAGTTCATAGATTACTCCAACTATCACTTGAGAGAGCTGACTTAGGCAATCTCAGAGACCCTTACTATTTTAGAAATACAATGGTCATGTATTTCAGTTACTAAAAAAAATGTAAAAAAGGCATTGAAATAATACTTAATGCAGATTGCAAATAGCTGGTAGCAGAGAGGGTTAATTTTTTTATCATTTAGTATTTTATATTTAATTGGCTGATTAGTAATTAGCCACTGGATCACAGCAGATCATGAAGATATGCAGAAATTAAAACAAAGTCTCTGATGTCTTACAATAAAATTAGGGTGATCGTATTTGCCAGTTTTCCTGAGAACATGCTAATTATTGTTTGTTGCTTCAATATTATTATTATCAGTGATCCCTTTCATTCTTAAATTGTTTCAATCAAAGAGATAAATTATATGGCCATTATAAGTATAATTCAAGTAGAAATTGATGCTTAATTTTTTGAAAAAATCATTGTGATTAAAATTTAGTCCCTAGTTATTATAAAATGTTCATTTTATGTTTATCAGAAAGTGAATGTGACTGCATATCACTATGGCTTTATAGTCAAAAGAGGATTGAAAATGTGATTGGCCTAAGGTCACCAGTTTCAGCTTTGCAGCTGGGGTATCCAGCAGATAAGCCCCTCTTACTGAGGCATTGTTATAATTATTAGTCTGCATTTACTTGCTTTCTTTCAAAAACAAAAAGTATTTTATGTTTGCCAAGTATAATAGGGCCAATGTACTTTAAAGGGGTTTAGAGGAACCCACAGAAACAATGTCCTTGAACTTGATTACCTCTGGGATTAAGGATTTTCAGAAGAGACATCCTGTCTCTTTCCTGGCATCTCTAAGCAGGAAAGACAACCTGGGAGGTTGTCTCTGACAGAAAAAGAGGCAGAGAGTAAGCATCGCCTTTCTGCTTTTCTTTATTTTTTTCTTCCATATTATTCTTAATCATCTGAGTCTCTGACCAGCATTAGGTCAAGGGAAGCAATGTTAGGGATACTGGAATCTTCTAAGACTGTTAACGGCTCTATGTAAAGGATAGAAAGTTATCACAGGCCTCATCCTGCTTGACTGATTTCTTGTGAACTGCTGTGGTAAGTTTGTATACTGGAATTAATTGGGAATCTGGTCTCTAGGTTTCTAGGGCGAGCTGGATGGTGACGAGAAGCATGTGTCCTTAGTGCATGCACGTGTGCGTGTGTGTGTGTTTGTGCATGCACAAGACTTATGTGTGTACTTACTCCAGAATTACTCATTAGCCTGTTTTTCTCTTCAGTTTCACAATAAGGTGACCTGCTTCATGCTGCATCACATTGAGGAACCATGCTCCCTGGGGGCCCATGCTGCTGTTATTGTCCCGCCCACGTGGATCATTAAGGTGAAGAAACCTCAGGTAACTGCCAGGACCCTCATGCTGCTGTGCTGTTGCAGAGAAAAATCAACTGCTGCTACTTGCTTTTCTCCCCTTGACTAGATTTTGGGTTCCTGCGACCTCTGTTCACTCATTCCGTAGGTCCCACGTGTGCTTCCAGTTTCATCACATTGACCCGTTACTTGACTACCTTGGGCTCTCTCAAGGGACCAGCAGCCCCACCCTCATGAAGGCAGAGTTCCTGAGCAAGAAGGTCTCCTCCCCATTCATGTGCTAATGATACTCTCTTTGACAGCAGCTGGCCTGAATTTCACTGAGTGCCAGTGGTGGGTACTGCTGATTCTTTTGCCCCTCTCTTCTCTTCCAGCCTGGGCATTCCCGGGAAGTCTATTGAGGGCTGTCTGTGCAGGCTTCATGGTTTGGTTAAGACTTTTGCCACTTCCAACCTGAAAGGCAAATTGTGAGTCATGACTTCCTGTACACACAAGGCCTGCCTAGAGAACAACACTCTTTGCTTATGGCAAAGTAGGATGCGCTCTCTTAGTACCTACCCTCATTGTGTGTTTTCCTCAGTGTTCTTTCCATCTTGGTGAGTCTTGGCTTCATTATTCTGGGAACCCTGGTGGTTCCTGGACAAGGTTGTCCTCTTGAGCAGAAAATGTGTTTTCCTTGCACCGTACATCCTGGACAGCAAGAGCCAAGCTAAGGACAGCAGACTTTTAGTGCCACAAGGAAAGAGCCTGCACTTCTGCTAGGATGCAGAAATCTTATGGAATGTAACACTGTATCTTTAGAAGACGTAGTGGCCCCACTTCCTGGTGTCTCCAAAGTCATCATGCAGTTCATTTTCATTGACTCAGTTTTATTTAAAAACTAGTACATCAGGGATACTGCTTTGCTTCATGTTTCATGTAAAATTTAGTCTCTTCTTTTCTTTTCTTTTCTTTTTCTTTTTCTTTTCTTTTCTTTTCTTTTTTTTTTTTTTTTTTTTTTTTTTTTTTTTTTTTTTTTTTTTTTTTTTTTTTTTTTTTTTTTTTTTTTTTTTTTTTTTTTTTTTTTGGTACCAGGGATCGAACTCACAACCTCGTGCATACTAGGCAAGTGCTTGAACTGCTGAGCTAAATACCCGGCCAAAGTTTAGTGTCTTGATGAATGATGTTTAGGAATAACTTTGCCAAGTTATAATCCATGGAAGCCCTTGGGAGAGTTTTTCTGGAAGCAAGTATGATGTCTGCATGTTAAAAGTGGAAAGTCAAGCCTTTCGTTTTACATTTTGGAATCAAATGCCAAGATACATTCAATAAGTTGTACAAACCAATTATATATACATACCGCTGGCTGAGATTCAAGCGTGCTGAATTCTATTTTTTATTTTTAAATCTCTTTAACATGTCTACTTCTTTATTTCCATTTTTTTCTATGATTTAGTGACCTCTCTGAGGCTTTATATCATATATTAATTCTGTTAAATCAATGCCATTTTGCTGAAAACTCAGATTGTATCACAGAGTCTTCTAGACATTGTGATACAACCCAGGATTCTTGCTTGGAAGATCACTGAAGTTATTTTAAGGGTTGGGGGAGCTTTAGGAGGAAGTGGAATTATATTCATCTTTTTAAAAGATGGGTGGGATTTAAGTCATTGAAGATGGAAAAGAGTAGCAGGCAAAAGAATGGCCTGAACAAGGCACTGCATCCAAAATTGCATACATGAGACAGTGAGATTAGGTGACTGAAGTGACAGGTGTGAAGACCCACGTCTAGGAGAAGAGTAGGAGGCTGCTCAGGACTGGCTGTGGAGGGATTGTGATACACATGGACTTTATCCTAAGGGGTGCACTTCTTAATATGCAAAGGAGTGAAAGTAAAATAGTATTTTAGATGGAAAAACTAGTAAGAGTGTGTGGGATGACTTAGTATGGGATTCTGAAAGACTTGAAATAGAACAGTGAGGAAAAATCAGAGGATGATTCCACTCTGCAAAGAAATGTTAAGTTTACTTTTCTGAAGTTAAAAAAAAAAAAAACTTTTGTTATGGAAGTTTTCAATGAAATGCAAAACGTTCTGTTGAATTCTTCTGTAGCAATCAATTTTTCTGCCATTCTTGTTTAATTTATCTTCTGCCTCACCATGTTTCTCTTTCTTTTGATTGGACTTTTTTTTTTTGAGGTTCACATGCATCTGTAAGAAATAATATAGAAGAATCCCTTGTACCCTTGACATAATATTCCTTTATGATTAGATCCTGCAGTGATTAGATCACTACCAGGGTGCCAGACAGCTCCCTCCCCACCAGGACCCATCGTGTTACCTTTTCATAACCACATCCATTTTCCTCCTAGACTTACCCATCTACTTCATATTCCTGGAAAAAGAGCTTCCCCACAGTTTGTTTTCTTTTGCAAGAGTGTGTTGAATCAAACTTAACATGTAATTTAATCTATAAATGTTTTCATTTTTCTAAAATATGATGATTTAAAAAGATAATGATAATTTTAAAAAATATGATATTTAAAAAGATAATGATACATCTTTGTCTCACTCATCAAAGTGAGTTATTTAAAAATTTGCTGATTGCTGTCAACTGTCTTTTTTTACAGTAAAGTTTTTCTAATCAAAATCCAAAGTCTGAAGCTGCCTTTCATTGATTATAACTTGTCTCTTTTAAATTTACAATATCCTCTCAAAATTTTTCGTGTCATATATATATATGTATATATATACATATATTTATAAAATTTGGGTTACTTCTGCTGTAGAACTTGCCATGTTTTGGTTTTTGTCTGATTATAGTCATGCTATGTTTTATAATGATTTTCTTTATTGGTATTCCACGTAAACTAATACTTATACATAGTGACTTAGATTTAGCTTTAACTTTGGTAAAAGCAATGCTGTGTATTTATATATGTTTCCATCAAAGAAACATAGTATCAGGGTGTTTCATTATTAGTGATGTCATAATTAATCAGTGGGATTGGGAACTGTAATCCTAATCCATCCATCATAGCCTTTACCTGTTATGTTATCCATTACAGATTACTTACAAAACCTATTATTTCATAATAGTAACCAACGAGTGATTTTCCAGTGTTTATTCTTTTTCTCATCTTAGTCATGATTTTTCTATAACAAGATCTTTCTTTTATTACTAACAAATACATGGCAAATGTTTGAGAAATTACCTTAATTTTATATGTTGATGCCTTAGCAAGTTGTAAGAATTGTTGTGGTAGTTTTTGCATAGTATTATTATAGACTTAACAATTGTTATGTAGATAGATGCACATGAACACAATGTGTTTCAACTATTGTCATTATTCTTCTTATACTTATTTTCCCTCATCTTTGGCCAGTTGTGTCCTCTTCCTCGTAGCTTCTATCTCTTACCATGAATCGGGAACGTTTTGGTAGCTTCTGTGGTTTTAGGACTGACATCATGCCCATAATCATCTTGGGCATTTTATGTCCATACCTGAAATCATCCATTTCTCTAAAGAATCTTGGTTATTTTTGACAGGAGATGGTGTTTACAGACCATAGCCTGGATGCTATAGTCTCAATTAGTTATTCAGCATTCACTTTTTTCTTCTATGACTCAGAAGATTGTAAAAATAAGAAGAATGAATACTAATGCTTATCAAATGCATTATATGAATTAGGAATATGTATGATAAGTATGTATTACTTATCATCATAGTAACCTATAAGCAGGTATCCTATTATTTCTACTCTATAGCTGAGGAAATAAGGCACAGAAAAGTCATACACATTACCTGGGATCAGATGCTTATTAAATAGTTTGAGATTGGTTGGAAACCAGAAGTAGGGATTTTGAAAATCAGTTCTTAATGATGTGCCTCACTGAATTACTGAGTCAAATATCTTTAAACATCTTGATGATCTCTTTTGCTGCGGGCTCCAAAGCTATTATGCAAATTAATCAGTGAACTGTATTCTGCTGAGAAGCTCATGTGTGACGGTTGAGGGAGGACAGTGTAAGTGTTTAAGAGCTCTAGCTTTGGAGGCCACACTGCTTAGGTCCTTAACCTTGCTCTGCCAATTACTAATTTATGTAACATTGAACAATTTAAACCTTTATGTTTTAGTTTACCACAGTCAAAGTGTAAATATACTAGCACCTAGTTAATAATGTACATCAAATAGCCCCTAGCTCATTATAATGCTCAATAAAGTTTACCTCTTGTTGTATTCTGTTGACTTTGAGGAGTACAGCATATCAAATAAAGATGTAGGAAGTATGATCAAATCATACAGTAAATGTTTAAAATTTAAACAAATATTTCAATAAATGATACTTTGCCATTAATTTCCTCAAAATACTCCCCTTCCACACTAGAAACAGACTTATCCCATCATTCTTACCACTTTCTGAATGTCTTTAGTTGTGCTGTTGTAGCTGCCTGATTGTCCTGAGTTGATTCAAAACATTTACCTTTCAAAATCAGTTTGACTTTGTGAAAGAGCCAGAAGTTACACAATACCAGATTCAATGAATAAGGTATAATAGGACATACAGTGATTAATGTTTCCACAAGTCAGCCTTTTTACTGGATGCCGCTTAGCAGAAGCATTCACTATATTTTTGATTATATGATATTAAGAAACTTACAAAAGAGAACTTCCAGAACTGTTTCAGAAAGTGGCAAGAATGATGGGACCCGTTTGATCAAAGTGAGAAGGAGTGTTCTGAGGGGGACTAATGGCAAAGTATCTCTTTACTGAAATAATTTTTTAGATTTATGTATTTGCTCTATGTTTTGATCACACCTCTTATGTCTCTACTTTGGCACCCTGTACTCACTTTGTTTGTTATTTTTCTGTAATAACTTTAAGTGTAAACATTCACCATATGTATTTTGGTCACACTTTTGTACCACAGTAGGTGAAAATATTGAACATAGGTTTGTATGTAGGTCTGTACAGAAGTTACTGTATCATTAGTACTAAAATGAAATTCAATAGTAAGGGGATGAGATTTCCAGGGAGGATGGCGTGAAGAGAGGAGAGTCAGAGCTGGGATCTTCTGTGCTGCCAGAGAGAGTACTTTGAGATACTGTAACTGCTGTATTTTACTTTGCAGTGGAATTGTTTTCTAGCATGTTGCCTATACTGTGAAAGAGAGTCAAGGCCTTTTCATTTATTGAATAAAGAATGGAAGAAGATTGAGTGCTCATGTACATACAGAAAAGGAAAGAAGAGAATTCTGCAAATTGAGGAAAACTATGATACTGTTGTTTCATTATTAAAAATGGAAAGAAAAATAAGGCAGCCTTCAATGTTGAATTATATAGGTATTAAAAATAACTGGGATTGAATAAAATCTTTGTGATGAAGGTAAATCATGCTTGATAATTGAAAGTATAGTGTGTCAAATGTGGACCACACATAGCAAGTCATTAGCAATTCTTTGGAGGCAGTCATATCAGGTAATTCATTTGACATATTTAGAAGTCTGTTTAAAGAGAGAATTTAGAAATTTGATAGGGAATAGCAGAGTAACATGTTTTCCAACTTTGATGTTTTACATATATAACGTATCTATCTATATTTATTTATACTTTATCATACTGCTTCAATAATAAACAATGAAGAAAATATTAATTGAATTAAGTAAGCATTTTTTAATCAGCTTCATTAAAAGATGCTGTTATATATAGTGATACATTCAAATATGACTTGGAGGTGATCTGTTTCCCCTAGGGGAACATAAACATAACTGTTTCAGTCATTGAGCAGAGTAAATGTGGGCATTGGAAAAGGAGTTCAGCCATCTTTAATAAAGGAATACCTCCTGCACTCTTAGAAGGGTTATAATTTTGAGTTGTGGTGAATTCTGGAAAGATACACATACAATGGGAACATATTGGTTCAGCCATGGTCGGTAAGGAGCACCCACGATGGAGGTTGTGTTGCCCAAGATGCAGGAGCACAGTGAAAGTGTGAAGCATGAGTGAGCATTTTCAGTCATGATTATCAAGGTAAGGGAATGGCAAATATTCCTTCATGCTTGGCTTTGAAAAATTCGGGTAGTGACCTTGGAAAGAGATGCAATATTTTGGGAACAGTTAAGATGAATCATCAAATAAAATCATCAGAATTTGGATGTTTGTGTGTAAAAAAACGACTTCAGAGAAGAGGAGTAAAGAAAATCCTTTTGTTTATGCAGTAGTCCTCCCCTTGTCCAACAGGGGTTATGTTTCAAGATGTTCCACAAATGCCTGATACCTGACCTTTTTTATTTTTATGAATGTTCCTGGAATGAAAAAGGGAGCCTATTGTACGATGTTCAGCAAAAGTAGTTTATAAAGACATGGAATTAGACTACGTATTTTCCTTCTGTGTTAAAATTTGGCTGGCTCTAAGTGGGTAATGACTTCTTGAGCAACTGTCGAGTTTGGAGCTATGTGAAAGGTTGACTGTGAGGAAAATGGGAGCTTCCTGGATGACTTGTTGAGTTTTATCACCAAATCACTTAGATTTGGAGAAGGGAAGAGTTTGCTAGAAAATAAAAGACAATGACTCTAAGGAAAATAAAATTTTTACTATCAGGCCTAAGTCTGTTAAAATATTTGAATTTCAAGTAGTGTTTAAAGTTTTAGGTGTCAGTGCTTCTTCTCTGGATTGAAAATATTAGAGCACGGTCTTTTAGTTGGATGAACAATGCTAAGAATGTTCAAATACCAGTTCAAATACCAGTACAAATGCTTGGAGCTGATGGAGCGAGACCTGTGTTATGGAAATTTTTTGCAAGGGCAAATTGTAGAAGACAAGGTTGAGAAAGTTTCATTGAAATTATTGTACGTCCTGAGACAAAATACTTTTTAAAGATAAACTTTTACACTTGACATTGATTTTTCCAAAATGTCATTGTTTTGAAACTTCCCATTAATCTCCAGTAGGTCCCACAGCCTTCATGAAAGAATATACAGGGACTCTTGCCCTTTTGCCTGAGCGGATCCTACTGGGACTTCAGAGGGCAGAGCTAGAAGAATATAGCGTCTTCGAAAGAATGATAGCTCTCTGTCTTGCAATTACTGTTTAGTTTGTAACGAGTGATGTATAAGAATTTTCCCTGTAGAAAAGTAAACTTTTCAGATAGAAAGGTCTCCTTTCATCCACATTTAAAATCATAAGCAAGTCCCCATTTTCCTCCTTTGTATTTCTAAATAGAATTTTTACTCTGAGCCAAGTGTGGTGGCACATGCCTTTAATCCTAGCACTCGGGAGGCTGAGGTAGGAGGAGCGTTGTGAGTTTGAGGCCAGCTTGGGCTACAACATGAGTGCAAGGCTGGCCTGAGCTACTTTGTGCGACCCTGTCTCAAAAAACTAGGGCTGGGAGTTTGGCTCAGTGGCTTCAGTGCCTGCCAGGCAGGTGTGAGGTTGTGAGTTCAATCCCTGGTGCCGCAGAAAAAAAAAAAAAAAAAAAAAAAAGATTTACTCTGAATTTACATGCATGGAAATGCACCCATAGAAAAGATGCAGAGCCATTGTGAGTATTGGGGTGTGTAGTTTTACTACACAACAGCATCCTACCCAGAATGCTTTATGATTTGCCTTGTCTAGTGCAGACTGAATTGGGAAAAAGTCTATGTTAGTACATATGTACTTAAGTCAGATTTTAAACTACTGTATGTAAGCTATACTATGAATGTATGTATGATTGTGTCCATCTCCCTACTGATGGATATGTGTACAGTTTCTAAGATCTTGCTTATAAACAATGCTGTATTTATTCCTTCCTAGCCCCGATTTTTAAAATCCCTTGTGATTTGATAATCTTTTTGAAAGGCTGGGGACCTATGAAATGAAACAGTATTTTTACGTGGTGGGTAACACTATCCCTCAAAATTACTCAAACAATTCCTTTAATTCTAATTCTTCTTGTAATATAGCAAAATACACTTCTTGGGAGCTCTTGAAACCTTGATCTTTTAGGGTGAGTTTTTATTCTTTTGCTTGCCTCACAATAATCTTTGTTCTACTTGTGCAGTTCAAACAGACAGGAGGAATGCTTTTGGACTGAGAGTCAATGCCTGTCTCTGGTATGACCTGTCAGAGCTTTATGCAGGATAGAGTGGGGCAAGACTTCCTTTGGGATGATGGAGTGATATGTCTTCCTTTTTAGATATTATTACAGCCAGTTATGTGTGATCCCACAACCTGGAAAAAAGTCCCTCAAGAGTAATAAGAGCTAAAGTCTCATTCACAGCTGAGTGATTCATCCGTAAGTACTCATTCACAGCACAGGAAAGAGTCAGAATGAAAAGTTTTTTTTTTTTTTTTGATTGAATTACTTTTGTGGCAAGGTAAGATTGCCCTGATACTTGGTCCAAGGAAACAAAAAGCCTTTATTGATTTATTTATTTAATTTTTTTAGATCTTAATGAAAGAGCAGGCAGAGAATGTGTATGGAGTGACTTCAGTTGGAATCAGAAAAATGCAAAGACCACTGTTCAGATAGTGTTAATCTTGCAAAGGGAACCCTTTGTGCCATTCAGCTAGCTGCCCTTGATGTAACAGACAGGCTTTGTTTTGGAACAGAGGACAGATATTAAAGGTTTCTTGTCTCTGTGGCCAACAAGTCTTCACAATAACTTGTCTCATCACATCATTTTTACATTCTTGAAAAGCAACCCAATTTTGTTGAACTTTCCAGCAATACTAACCCAGGAAGATTACAGACACTGTAGATGAGCTTGAGTGACTGACTTCTCTTTTCATAACCAAAACACATCTCAAATATGCTTTCACATCCATCGCTTCCTCATTGAGTTATGCTGCTCTCTATGAGAAGTAAAGTATTCAGAAAGAAGTAAATATTCACACACGAATGGAAGGATGCCTTGGGAATTTTGAGGTGTGCTGAGAAATTTCATACCTCTTATTCTTGCTGTTTGGTCATAATGGGGCTGTAAGCTGAGATCTCACTAACTGTGCTGAGATACTGTAAGTCACCCAGAGCTTGATCTTTTCCCCTTCTGGTTCCATGAAGAAGGCCCCTGATGCATTTGTAGCAGCAGGGTTGAGAGGCTGCATCTGTGTTAAAAAAGGCTGTTTTGCTTGTCAGTTCCCTGTGAGAATTGATGTCTTTGTCCTGTTTTCAGATGTCAGTTCTTATTTCCATGTATTTTTCAAACTCTGTATCCCACAAACCTGCTTGATCATCACAGTCACCTGAAATACTCTGAATATTGTGGTCAGACAAGTTTAAAAAGCTTGTTTAAGTTCTTGACCTGATCCAGTAGAACTGTCTCAGGGTTTACTCGTTGAGTCCTCTCAAGATCCAAAGGTCTGAAGTGGCATCCTGCACTTGGTTGGCATCCTGCATTGCTCTGGGTAGCCAAAGAGGTAAAACTACAAAGAAGTTAGGAGGCAAGATTCCCCTTCTAGGGATCAGGAGAGGTTCAGTAAGTGCTGCGAGATCTAATAATATTTATTCCTTGTTTCGACAATGATAGAATGCCTACCCTGTGCCAAACATTTGTGCTAGGTGCTGTGAACGAGGCAACTAACCTTTAATGAACTGCGTATGAAGGGATGGATATCAAGCTCACTGCTTCACATAACTTTTCTCGTTTAAACTTCACCACTGTCCTGTGAGGTAGGTATTGTAAGTTCATTTTAAAATGAGGAGACTGTAGTTTCCAAAGCTTAACTGACTTGTCCAAGGTCATGGATCTTGTAACAGGGTGATGCAAGATTCAAACTGAGTCTACCAGACTCATGCTCCTTCCTGTTGATCTTCTGCTTTACCACAGTGTGAACATTTTTTCACTTTGCTTCCTTTTGCTTCAAACACGAGTTCTCAGGTCTGGCTGTGTAATACAATCACTCAGGGAGCTTTTAAAGCATATTCTTGCTTGATTTTCCCTCCAGATTAAAAAAGAGCATTTGATGGGGCCTAGGTGTGAGCATTTTAAAACTTTGCAGTGCACTCATTCTGCCAGCCTAACAGTATCCAGCCTGTTTCTTGGGCTATGGAATTGATTACATTTTTAAAGACTCCAGACCATTTTTTTCCCCAGCTTTTACACAAACTGAAATTTATCAAAATATACTTTGCACTTTCATAATGCAAAAGAGACATGGGCATGATAAAAGATCCATTTAGCTAGGAATTTAGAAACCTAGAGATCAAATTTCATGAAATGTTTTGTTCACAGTGAGCGTGAGGAATCACTCAAGGTCTAGAGCATCCCTGAGATTTTGGATCTCTTCTGCTGAGACTCTGGGATCCCGAAGACACTTTCTTCTAATTTGATGGGGGAGGAAAACTTGGGGTATATGGTGGTTTTTGAAAGTTTCCCTCATCCTTGGTGAAGAGACAACATATTGACTTTTCCCCCTAAATCAAAATAAAAGTAAAATAAAAGCTAAGCAGTTTGGATCTTTTTAACTTTGATGTATTGATATATGTAAAGCTTATTTTAATTGCTTTAAGAAAAAAATACTTTAAAGAGTGGAATAAGCGATACCTAAATTTCTTCAAGCGGTTTTGAAAACTTAACTGCTCAAACAAATATGTATACCTATATAAGTTTCTAAGTTAAGAATTCTGCATTTCAGGCTTTCAACCCTTGGTCAAACATCTAAAATATGGTCAGTAATACTGTGCCTTTGTGAAGTTGCAGTCTAGTTAAGTTTTGATTCTGAAAATTAAGCTTGATTTTGCTTTGTCTTCAACCAGCAAGTTGTGACTGTTCTCTAAAAGGTTCTTCACTAAGTGTCTGTATCAAATACTAAGAGTAAATGGTTAATGCCAAGTAGTTACATAGTTGTGGTCCATAAAATTCCTAGGGAAAATAAATTTAAGGGTCACTGTATTTCAACAAGTTTGAGGCACTTGTTAAGAAGAAAAATGGGAAGGAAAAATCAAGGTTATTAGGGGAGGGAGGGTTTGAACTAATGTGTTAGTAGATGGAGAGAGAAAGAGCAGTGATTGCCAACTCACAACTCTAAGTCACTTAAGGTGAGTCTGACCTCTGTGTCAATAAGATAGTTGGATTGTGGCTTTCCACTGTGTTCAAGAGTCATGTTATGGCAATTACTAGAACAGACCATTAAAAAAATGTAAACAAACAAAAGAAAAAGTAAAACATGAAAAATGGCCTCCTTTTTTACATTTCCACATAGGTGATCTCCATACCAGGAGATGAACTTGAACTTGGTTGGGCGGGAGACGGACCTGGTTGGGCGGGAGACTGGAGCCCCTCAGAGAATTTGGGATTCTTCCATTTTTACTGGGAGGGTTGGCAGGTATAACATGTGTTGTTATGTGAGTCCACAAGAGCCTCTAGGCCCCAACTCCCTGCCCTCCGTGTGGTGGGGTCAGTCGCTCACTCTGAAGCACTCAACTGGTTTCTGTCTGTGGCTTACCCATGAGCAGTGGCTTGGAAGTGTCAAAGCATGAGAAGCATGCAGTCAACAGCATGTGCTGCCGTCCCCTCCACATGGCTCTGCATGGACACACCCGGGCTGTCGCTTCCAAGCTCAGCGTTTCCTTCTTCCCCTACAGAACTCCCTGAAGGCTTCAAATCGGAAGAAGAAGAGAACAAGTTTTAAAAGAAAGGCCAGTAAAAGAGGAACTGAAGTAAGTGGCTCCAAGTTATGACTCTCAGAAATAGCTTCCTTTCTGCAGCTGAAAATGTCTTAGTTTTTTGTTTCCTACCACCTTTTGCTCCTTTTTCTCGTTCACTGCACTCATAACTATAATGGAATATTTTCTGTCCTAAATGAATACATAACGAAACAAACAGACCTACCTTCTACCACTTCAGCATCAGATCATTTGCATTTGCCTGTAAATGTATCAAGATAAATGCTGAGGAGGAAGAAGATGAAGGCCAGTGCAGGACAGCTAACATTTCAAGGGTTCTTAGAGCACACAGAGGAAAATTAAAAGCCCGGTCGAATTCTCTGTATCAAATGACAGTTGACATGCATTTTCCAACCTACCTGTAGATGATTGTGTAGAGGGTGGGCCTTGTCAAGCTAGATGGAGAGCTGTTGGGGGAATGGCGATGGTGGTGGTTTCTCAGCCCTCCACTTTGGGGTTGCTTTCGTGCTGTGAATGTGTATGCTCACAGCACTGCTTGCTTCTCCCAGCAGGAAACCAAAGGCCGTCCTTTTGTGATAAAGCCCATCTCTTCACCTCTCATGAAACCCTTGCTTGTATTTGTGAACCCCAAGAGTGGAGGCAACCAGGTGAGTCATTTCTCATGAGTTCAGGTTAGAACATTTGATGATTTCTGGAAACCACAGTTCACAGCACCGATGGAAATAGCTTCACTGGGACCCCCACCATTGGCAGACAACTGGTTTCTCAGGAGGTTACTGTTGCGCTACCGGGGTTCGGTGATGCACCCATCTACTGCTGTAAATGACTACAGCAGAGATCCTCCAGAGACTTCACTGCTGACGTTTTCCTTCCAGGTACCCAAGAAAGATTATTCCAGAATTTCTCTTAAGTACTGTGCTTCATGGATTCTCACTTCTTACAGTTAGAAACCTGTCTCGAAACTTATCTTTACTTCTTTTTATTGTAATTCAGTCCCTGTCCTCAGATAAAATGGAAAGAGCATTAAATACTACCAAGGTTGTAGAAAATATGGTCCCTGTGCAAATCCTTTAGTATAGTTAGTGCATATCTTGTTTGAGAATAAACAGATAACATTACAAGAGTCAGTTTACAGTACCAACAGTGTTTGAAGAATGGAACTTGTTCCCGAATTCAGGTCTTTGTCTCTACAATCGATTCTCTTTCCTCTCTGAGACTTCTTATCTGTGCTCTTCTGAGACTTTAGCTTTTTGTTATTTTCATGTGAATTTGAGTAATATATGTATTCATATTATTTGTCTATTAAGTGTACAGTTTACATTTTGAGACAAGATTCTTTGAAGTTTCACAGTAAAAAACTGAAAATTTGAAACTCTTAGTTACTCCATGAAGGGAGGCAGAAAGAATATTGATTCGATAGTCCAAATGACATTATTATTAAAGATAATGGACATTTTCCAGAGTGCACTAATTACAACAAAACTTCTCTTAAAAGAACTTATGATTTTAAGGAAATATTCCCATTTTTTCTTTTTCTGTGAAATTGATAACTTGCTATATTAAAAACAAGTATCAGCATTGTAGAGAATAGGGAAAGAAATGTGCTGCAAACAAAGAAACTGTTTATTTTCAATATCCTGCATTTTTCACTTGCTAAATAATGTTCTCCATTATTGTAATGATGGTGGTTTTACAATTGTCAATAGAGGAGGACTTAGGAATGGAGTGAGTTTTCTAAGGAATGAGGTTCAATTTGCCGTAAACCATACCCACTCCTGGGCTGTTCTTCTAGCCTATCAAAGGTTAGGGATATAATTGTAACCCATAGAAACAAATAGAGTTGGCCCTGATTTTGGCTTCCTGAGCATCTCATTCTAATTAGTATCAAATATATTTTATCATGGCAGTATGAGCACACTTACTAAATCATTCTGAGCTTTTTTCTTAAAGCACACAGAAGCTTCTAAGTTATCCTTGCCTTTAGGGAGTTGTCAATCCAGTTAAGATCTAGCTTGCTCCTATTCCAATCTCTGTAAATTATTAATGGCAATGATTTCAGAGACATCTAGTGTTGCTTTCTATTTCACTAAATAAAATTCAGGTCAATGAAGCTTAAGTGAATTTTTAAGAACATTGTGCTTGTCAGTGACACAAATGGCAAGTGGAAAAACGTAAGTTAAATGATGTGCATTGTGTGTGAGTTCCAAATTGAGTGAAAGAGACTGGAGGTGCTATGCAGTTAAGAGGCAAGCTGTGACTTTGGATGACAAGGAAATTGTGGCATGGAAGTGGCCTAAAGTAAGAAGGACACTTAAAGTTACATGGGGGAGAGAAGACTGAACCGTAACCTTAACCCCAACCCAAACACTAACCTTAACCCAAACCCTAATCTTCATCCTAGCTCTAATCCTAACCCTAACCCTTGTCCTTCTCTCTGGAGTGGCAAATTTCTGCTCATCCTTCTATATCAACAGTACCTTTCTGAACCGTTCTGCAAAATGAACCACTCTCATCTCTATACTCCAGTAGTCCCTGGGATACACTTGTACTATGTGAATTGTAACAAAATGCTCTCCGTGTCTATATAATGAAGATATAAGCTTCATAATACCAGGGAGTATACTTTTGAATCTTTGACTTCTAGTACATAACAAAAAGTAAACAGATAATGAAGCAATAATCAATGTAAATAGAGAACAGATGTGAAAAATACTCATTTCAGAGATGATGTCGTGAGTAGAGCATGCCTCTTAAAGTTATTGGTAGTGTGACTAAGTTGAAGATTAGTATCAGCCTGTAGGAAAGTGTGTTTAAAAACTTGGCCAAGGATTCTGGATTTATGCAATGAAATTTAGATTTTTGCTGCTTAACATAATTTACGTTTTGTATTTTTTTAGTTTTTGAACAAAAGTAAAATAATTAAATTTAATGTGCAAAAGTTGTTCTTACAGATCTTGTTAAAGTGGAGATTCTGCTTCAGTAAGTCAGTGACCTTAAGTCTCCTGGTTAGAATCTCTGTCCCTCTTTCCATCTGTCTATTTGTCTTTGTCTCTCCTTCCTCCTCTTTTCTTCTTCTTCTCCTCCTCTTCCTCTTCCTCCTTCTTGTTTTTCTACCTCCTCCTCTTCTTCCTCCTTCCTCTTTCTCCTTCTTCTCCCTCTCCTCTTCCCCCTCCTCCCCTCCTCTTCTTCCTCTTCCTTCTCTTCCTCCTCCTCTTTTTCCTTCTCCCTCTCCCTCTGCCTCCCCCTCTCCCTCTCTGTCTCCTTCTCCTTGCTCTCCTTGTTCTCTTCCTCCTCCTTCTCCTCCGTGGTATTAGGGATTGAACCCAGGGCTTTCCTACTGAGCCACATCCCTACTCCATTTATTATTATTTTTTGCGACAGGGTCTCCCTAAATTCCTAAGATGTACAGGCTGGTTTGTGTCACTGTTGCCATGGTATAAATTCAGCAAGTATAATGCAGTCTCTTGTGTATGATGAGCAGTGAACTACAAGCACACTTGATGGCAAGTGGAAAGCAGCTGTATTTATTGATGGTCACAGGAAACTGTGGTCAGAGGAAGTCCATGCTGACAAAAATACAGCAGGAACAGAAAAGTGGTGCTGGGGAGACAGGAAGGCAAAATCATGGCACCGAGGTCGCAGCACACAGCAGCAGCCTCCAGATTAGTAGGATTTGGAGTTTAAAGGACATGCACCTCAACCCTTAGTCTTTAGGTATGCTTGACAGGAATGATTGACAGGGCGCTGAGTTATCTCAGGGGCTCTCAATAGGCATGCCAGTCCCAAAATTCACTCTGATCTTAATTACATGGGTGAGATGTGGCTATTCATGAACTATTGGTAAGTTTGGAGTAGGGTGCATGTGACTGAAGGTCAGGCTAGGAGATACAACTTTAGCCTAGAGAGTCAGAGATTACCTGGATTTTTGTTATGTGATTCTCTAACTCTCCTAGGACAATAGAAAGAGGAGTGGCCCTAGGGTGCTATTTAAACTTAGTGGTTGGAAGGGAGCGACTTCCTCAGTTTCACTGTTTTAACCTTACTACCACCACACCAGAATCTCACATTTTCTAAAGGCTCCCAGGTACTGCTACTTCCTAAAAAGACAGACCATTCTCTAATTGGCAAGGTCGTCCTGTAATAATAGAAAATAGAGAAAGAATAATTTTTTTATATCTTGATTTTTGTCTTTTAACAGTTTACTTGTTCTTATTTGCTTTGAGACATAAAGCACCTCTATTTAGTCCCCTCTCTGAAACCTAGGCTTCCAATTTTCTTTTTCCAAACTCTTAAAAAACTTGTCTTTTAGTCTTCTGCAAAGTAACTAATGTACAATATTGCCATCTACTGGCAAGAAAAATGCCTGTAGTTTTCTCTTCCTACACTATTTTAGGTGTGTTAAGGAAAATTTTCAACACTGCAAAGGATAAGACAAAATACTTCAGTATCCTTTAAAAAATGTGTTCTTCATTGTCCGTTCTTTAAACTTCCCAATAGCCCCAATAATTGTCTCTGTTTTCCCTGCACTGTCAAGGTAGAGAGGACACGTGTTTTGTGAAGTTCGAGCCGCTGGGGGTGCTGCTGTTACTCTTGGGATCTGATTTATTTGAGGAAATGAGCACTGGGCTCAGGGACTGAAATATCAGCTTTGAACAACCCCTGTGGAGAAGAGGTCACAGGTGGAAGATATTGTTTACCCCAAACCAGTTCCCTTCTGTGTATGCAGACTTTCAAGGACTAGAGAAATACCACCCCACATACTTGTGTCTGCTTTCATTTCAAAAGTGTTTATTCATTTTGGTGCTCCTAACCTGCTAGCATCTTTCTAAGTCTTGAGAGACTCTTCTGATCTGGCTCGGTATTCCCTGCTTTGCATTTCCAGCTCTCACGTTCTCTCAGCCTTCTTCCTGATGAGTTAGATGATAAATGCAGTGATAAGCAGGTGTTAGGACCCCTAGGTAGGTCCTGCCTCTGCTCCCTGTCCAGTGTGGTGCTCAGGGGCACAGCGCTATGTGAAGTAGGTTCCTGCATCCAAGCATCCTTGTTCTGATCATTGCGGCACCCTGGCAGTGGGAGGTGTCCAGCCACTGGACTGGCTTGTGCTGGTGGAGCTCACACCAGCTCACATCTGTGAACAGGCTTCCTGGTCATGGTCCCAAGTGAGGTGTCAGTCACACCAAGTGGGGAGAAGGGGCAGATGAAGCATGGATAACTTCAAATGAGACATTTGGGGCTCCAGACTTTTTCATACTTGAACAAATAACCACAATGGAGAAGTTATTTTCTGTAATGCCGGAGACTTTTCAAATTGGGAATAGATGAAAAAAGATCATTGTTTCGATAAAAATTTAGGCTTCTGAAGTTTAGACTGGAAAGAGAACACAGGTAGTCACCAGATGGAAGCACATATCAAAATCTAATCTCAAGACTCTGTGGTTAAATTAGGTTCCACAGATGGGGTTAAAACAACTGAATCATGAATTCCTGCTGTATAAAGGCCTTTTTTTCTAAGTTGTAATATTGCTGGGAGCTTGGGGACAGCTAAGGCCCACGTCAACCCTTCTAGCTCTTTTCATAAGTGCGGAGCCCTTATATCTCTAGGTGGGCTAATGGCACACAAGAACATCAGTCTCTGCCAAGTGCAGTGCCACTTGCCTGTCATCCCAGCTCTTCAAGAGGCTGAGGCAGGAAGATTGGGAACTTGAGCCCAATCTTGGCAGATTGATGAGACAGCAATCTCAAAAAATAAATAAATAATGGCCAGGGGTTTAGCTCAGTGATGTAAGCACCTGTCTGGCAAGCACGAGGTCATGAGTTCGATCCCCAGTACCGAAAAAAAAAAAAGTAATCATCATAATAAATAAATAAATAAATTGCTGAGGATGTAGCTCAATAGTAGAGTACCTTCTTAAGTGGACCAAGTGGACACAAGACATTGTGTTTAATCCCTAACACAGGAGAAAAAAAGCAGAAGTCTGTCTGAGTCTCCTGATAAAAACGTTTCAGTGATATTTTGTTTCCTACAAACTAAAATGTTAAGTTTTACAGCGTAGATGTTTCCATCTTCAGCTCACTTCAGTTGCTGGGTCACTAGCGCACACTCTGGCTCACAATTTGTAACACTTTTGCACTTTCTTGTATCTTGTGCCTTTGCTCTGGAATTTCTTCCTCAACTCCTTGTGGAAAGAAATGTTTAACTCTGCTTACCTTTAAGATATAAAATAAGCATGGTGGTACATGTCTGTAATTCTGGGAAGCTGAGGCAGGAGGATCAAAAATTCTAGCCCAGTTTGGGAAAATGATTGACTTAGCAAGATTCTGTCTCAAAATAAAAATTTAAGAAGTGCTGGCAGTGTAACTTAGTGCAGAGACCCTGGGTTTAACACCTAGTACTGAAAAAAAAAATGAAAGATACAATGCAGGTGTCATTACTAGGGTGCTTTCATTTCCTCTCCAAACTTTTGTTTGGATAACTTGTCCTCAGAACACACATGCCTGGCACTGGGCACCTCTCTCATAGGATTTTCCATCTTCAGTGAGTTAGTTCATTTGATACTGATTTTCCAGTGGTAGATTTTGAGCTCCTGAGATGTGTGCACATAGAGTTGGAACCTGCTACATAATTAATGAATAAATACATGATGGGTTGTTTTGGCATTGTGTGTCAGTTTATAAAATAATTATTTATGCTTTTTCTCCCACAGGCTTTTATTTTCCTCGAGCTTTATTACTGTCTGGGCAGTTTTTCCATAGCTTGCTAATACTTACACATGAACTGAACTTAATGATACAGGAAAAGATTCCAGGAGGGCTTTGATGAAGATCAACGTGTGGCTTGAGCTAACATGTTTTTGTTTGCTTCTCCACAACACCAATCACTATTGTCACATTTTTCTTTATGAATCACACATAGAACTCCCTTCTAAGAGGACAATGCTCTCTGGTTCATTTCTCCATTTACTTCTCCTAAAACCACCAGGCTTATAGTAGGATAACGAATGGATTTTGTTCATTTCCCTCTCTAGCAATCTACCTATTACAGCGTGTTTGCATTTACCAGTGGCGCCCCATCTCCAATATCCAGAGCTGGAAAGAATACTTTTTCCACTCTTTTAAGAATACCCAGTTGCATAATATTTTTTAAAGCTTCATGGGTAGTGAGGTATCTATGGCAAGTGTTGAAACTCACAGGTAAGCTATGTTTCTGTTTAGAGGTATCAAAGCTGTAGATTTTGTACCAGGCATGTTGGTTCATACCTGTAATCCCAGCACTCAGGAGCCAGAGACAGAAGATTTTCATGAATTTGAGGCCAGCTTGAACTACACAGCAAGACGGTATTTCAAGAAACAAAAATGAATAAAAAAAATTTACAGCTTTGATGTTTGACACATAGTGTGTGACAACGCTGAGAGTGCTTGAGACTTGCTAATGAGTGACAGTTGTGTAAATGAGTGAATTTAATCCTGCCATTGAGGAAGTAGCAAATTACTCTTTTCCCAGTGAATTAGCACCTGTCAGACCATTCAGTGCTGTTTAATAAATTACCTCCATTAAAGCCCTAAAGTAGCTTATCCTCAAAGTAGCAGCGGAGTTAATGGAGCTCCCTTAAATGTGCAAGTTAGACCTTTTTTTCTCTGCCAGGTAGGATCGATATTTTAAAAAATACTTTCATTCAACCCTTAGTTTTCCTAGTGAATATCATATTTTCAAAAGAAGATTACTTTTTAAAAGAAGTAATTTTATCATGCCTGAATGTCAACGGTGGTAGGGTAGCTGCTCATGGCTGCACAGGTTATTGGAGTATGAGTCTGGGGGCAGCCTCCCAGCAGACCGAGTGGGGGTCTGCTATGGAAGAGTGCACTGGGCCCTTCCTGATACGATGCTTTGAAGTAATTAAATGTTCCAACTAATGCCAGCTGAAAATGAGCAAAACCGAAACTGTGCGACTACTCATATCTTTTAGAGAAATTTTAAGAAAAATAACCTTGCATTGATTTTTGTTTTTTGAAAAGCGTTAATTACCTTGTATTGTATGCATCATAGGAGAAGCTGAAATTGAGATGTGCACTGTACCGTAGCAAGGGTGAAAAGGAGTAATTAACATCAACAGTCCACACTGCTGCACTAATCTAAAACTGAAAAAGTTAATTTTCTAGCAAGTCAATTGGAAATGTTCTTTAAATTGGTTGGTCATTAAAAAGATTCTTATGTTAGCAACTTAACAAAAAAAGATGATTGAAATAATCCTGAACACAGTTGATAGCAAAGCCCAGCATGGGAAGAAAGAAAATGACACAGTATTTAGTTAGTATTATGTCTCTTAATCTATGTTTGTATTTGATAGGAAGCAAAATATGTCATTTAGTGAAACTGAAGGATTAGTTATAATAATTAAAGATTGAATATTATTCTCAAAATTAAGCAAGAACACAATATGGCAGAACTTTTAAATTACAGATCTAGATGAGATGTAGAACAAAAGGTTTATATTGGCCTCTGTAACAACTGGCATCATCATGTGATAATCACAGATTACACTCTGGCCCTCATCCCATCAAGTGTAATTCAGTGAATAGATTAACAAAAGAGAGGAAAGAAAAGGACTAACATTCACAGAGGCCTGCTTTGTGCCACATACTGTGCTGGGTACATAACTATTACTGATGCACTTAATTCACATAATCACCCTGGAAGGTAGGCACCCTTTCTGGTTTATTTACTGCATTTCTGGAAGATGATGAGTGCTCATATTTACCCAGTTAGAACACCCAAGTTAGTCCTGACTCAAAGCTTGAGCTATTTCTACTATACTAGAATGACCTTTAAGTACAGTGTATTAGTTATACAATCAGGGATATTTGAGGAAAGAGCAATCATGATATCTTCTAAAGGAATAATATTATAAGCAACAAATTCTGCCTAACTGATCACGTATTATTTGCTGTGGTTTCTAAAACTGAGGCATCTTACTGAATTTTAAAGCTTTATTGGTTCTGATTAATGAGAAGACCCTTAATCATTTTTTTTGTTGTACCCATTTTAAGAAATGATATCCAAAGCAGCTATTTGTCTGTCATAGCAATCATTTCTGAAAATGTTACAGTTCATTTAAAATACTCCAAGAACTTGCTTATGTCAGAGAGAAGGGTTTGATCTAAACTGACATAGACATGAAGTCAGTGACAAAGTCAGCTGTGAATTACTAAGTACTAACTTTTAAAACTTTAGTCTGCTAAAACTATATACTCTAGCTATACTTTTGCTTTAGTTAGAAAAATTATTTCAATAAAACCATACTTAGCTAATACTGTACATATCATATTAGGCAGGGACAATAATGATCTGCACAATAAGTTAAAAATTAATGTTAAATTGCATAGGTTAATAATTTCCCCGTATGGATTTTCACACATTAAGTAATGATGAGAAAAATTTATTCGTGAATAAATACTTTTCACGAAGCATATATTCCATGTCAAAACTATGATGCGTTCCTCAAACATTATTGCTTTTAATCCTTACATCAATTTTATGAGTGAGGCATCTTTTCTCCATGTTAAAAAGAAGCAAACTAAACTTAATGAAATTAGGAAACTTGTCCAGAGTTTTAGTTACACAAACATTCCACCTGGACATTCAACCTATGCATAGCTGTGACAAAATTACTTTAACTCAGAATTTAACTATTTTTATATACCACATGTAACTCTTGTGTTAGATTAAATGGTTCATTTTCACTTTTTAATATTAGGAAATTTCTATTATTGTCAATGCTTTTTCCCTTTACAGGGGACCAAAGTCCTGCAGATGTTCATGTGGTATCTGAATCCACGGCAAGTCTTTGATCTTTCTCAGGAAGGGCCAAAAGATGCGTAAGTCTGGAAATTCCCTACATAGTCCACATGTTTTTTAAGGAAGTGAAAACTTTCTGATTTGGGGTCAACCTCCATTATCTGATTATCTCATGAAATATTTTCTGACCAGTTCTTATCTCCTCTCTGACTTATAATTTTTTCACTTTAAAACTTGGTCTGATGTTCCTTACTACTTGTCTTTGGGTTAATTTGCTTCCAGACTTATCTTCATAATTATTGACTCAGCACCTGTGGTGTGTTTGCTGTTTATGTATATGCACCTGTAGGTTATGCACCTGAGTCTTTAACTTGAGAAGGAATTTACTGTTTTTTTTCACTTGCACACATACCACCCTGGAGGTTAATGTTAATGGGAATGTAGGTCTAACTCTGGGAAGCACAGCCATGTACATTTATTAACATTTGAGAGAGAATGAAAGAGAGAAAGAGAGAGAGAGAGAGAGAGAGAGAGAGAGAGAGAGAGATTATTAATTTGTTATACCTATGAACTCCCCCCACCAGTGTGAGGGAACATTTTAATTCCTATCAATCCCTCTTCTGAGCTTCTCAGAAATCTCATTCTCCGGTTTTGTTAGATGTTTTGAAATTAAGTCTGGTTGGAGGTGACCCTACATAGTGGGAAAGAGTGGGGACATTTTTCTCTGTTCTCTGAGTCTCTATACTAAATCTGTTGACTCAGATAGCTCTGATGTTACTTGATAAACATTAGACTATAAGGGATACCAGTTATTTACATTCAACTTGCAGGTGGCTTCTACAGAAATAGTGTTACTGCATAAAATGGAAAATTTTATTTTCCAAGCATGCAGGAAAACATGAACTATGGTCATTCTCATAATCTATGAATTCTTTTGCCACTGGAGTTTGTTGTAAAACTTCTACATGGCTTCTGCATTTGACTATATTATCCTGGCTTATGCCCTTTTGGACGTTAACTTTTTAGAAGATTTCATCACTTTAGTTAGAAGTTAGATAGATGTTTCATAGGTCACCATGAAGTGCCTAATGGGACAGGAAATATTTTCAGAAAATTGTTATTTGATTTCAATAGGCAGTGGTTTTTAGAGTAGAGCCATTAACAACTCCATTTAAGCAAAAGATTAGGAAGGTGCAACATTCCTGCATCTTCTTGAAAGCCACCGAGAAAGATAAAATGATAGAACTGCCAATAGGCAAATTCAGACTTAAAAAGAAAATGCTAAATCTTCCCCACTTTTGCCAGGAGGTAAGTAAAACTGTGAAAGTGAGTGGGGCCACAGACTTCTGGGTGTAGTAATAATGATAGTGGGGTATCCTGTCCATCTTTTAAAAATTTTTTTCTTGAGATTAAGAGTGGGGAATATAGATCTATTTTGAAAAAATAGATCCAGAGAAAGCTAATATGACATAAAGAAGAGACGTACGTGGTTAATTACTAATTAAAGTTGATTCGCTTTAAGAAAGCATAAGGAAAAATGGGAAAAGAAAAAGAAGGGAAGTAAAAACAAACTAAAAAGAAAAATGAATGTATTGACATGATAATGGGAAAAATGAGAAATTAAACTCTCAAACATCCCCAAATCATTCCACCGTGAGACGTTTAGAATTAGTGTTTGTTCCCTAGGCCGGCTCCAGTTGTTGGAGTCGGTCCTCCTGTGGGTGCTTGTTTTCATGGTATTATCAGCCTCACGATTATCTCTCTTCTCCTTTGGATTCCATTTCACCCATTTTATCCTGTGTTCTCTCTTCCTGCTATAGGCAATAATATGTTCTCTTGTTTATTTTGTCTTCTATTTCTTCTGTAGGCTCGAGTTGTATCGGAAAGTACCAAACCTGAGAATTCTCGCCTGTGGTGGGGATGGAACGGTAGGTTCTTAAAAGAGAATCCAGTTCTTTCTCTGGTTTCTTTTGTCTTTCTTATTGTTTTCCTTATGATGGTATTGCTTTTTGTCCTCAATCTTTCCAGTCCCCTAAAGTGAATGTCTTTTCTCTGTGACTCATAGCCCCTAAGATTTAGAAGGCACTTTATTGGCCTTATGAATCTGTACTTGATCTTTTTAAAATATACTTCTCTCCTTGAGCTACTCTACAGTATATCCTTTTTTGTTCTACAAGGTAAAGATGTGTTCATATCATTGAAATTAAGGTTACGGATGACTAAATTCTTTTAAAAATGTAAACTGATATTTCCACTTCTTTTTAATATTTATTATTTATTAAACTTGTCTTTTAAATTGATACCTAAAAACCTAAGAATTATCAGTATTATTCAAGTACTATGTAGTGTTTTGATACATGTAAACAATGTGTAATGTTGAAATCAGATTAAACGCATTTATTACCTTAAACATTATTTCTTTTTTTAAATTTTATTTTAAAGAGAAAAAACCCAAAATTTCAAAACAGAATAATAGGAGAGTAACAATGGTTAATACATTGCACATTGTTATCTTTAAATTAGTTGCTCTTTGTACAAGATACCAGCATTTAATTGTCCAAACTGTATTAGTGCAAATCTTTCTTTTCAATGAACAAAGAGAAGTTAGTAGTATAACTGTCTTAAGTAATATTTATATTTATACTTGTTTTGTTTTATTTTTGACTTTTCCCTTTTTCTTTTTCGCCATTGCCCTGTCCTCATTTCTCTTTCTTTTTGAAGTTTCTCTCCATTTTACAATATCATTACACATTTTGGATTTTACTTACTCTTTCAGCTTCTCATACTAGGGAGACAATGCAATGTTTATACGTGTGTGTCTGCTTTATATCACTTATGAGTATGGTCTCAAGTTGCATCCATATACCTATGAAAGTCTTCAGTTTATCCTTCTTTATGACTGAGTAGTACTCCATTCTATAAAAAGACCACAGCATTTTTATCCATTCCTTGGTTGATGGGCAGTTGGGTTTTTTCCAAGATCTAGCTATTACACATTGTACTGCTATAAACATAGGTGTACATATATTGTTGTGGTACTTGAACATTATTTCTTTTTTCTTTTCTGATAAGCATTATTTCTGTACGGTGAAAACATTCAAAATTTTTTCTTGTAACTGATATATACACTACCTTTGTATGTTTAGCATTTCTTATTTATAATCTCTCTACTATGCACGTGAGAGCACCTTCCTTCTGTCTAACTGTAACTTAACACTCGTTGATCATCCTCACCTCTCCCCAGCCATCTTTCCCTCTCTGCTCCCAAGTCTCTGGTAATCACCATTCTACCTTCAGATTCTATGAAATCAACTGATGTGATTTCACATATGAGTGAGATCATTTGGTGCTTAGATAGGAGCCTAGCTTATTTCACTTAACATAATGAGCTTCAAATGATAATTTCATTTCAAAAAATGTTTTTAAATTTTATTTTAAAGAGAAAAAAATTTCAAAACATGATAATTAGAGGATAACAATGGTATATACATTGCATAATAATTACATTTTTTAAAAATGTCCCAGTAGTAATCCATTGTATATATTTGTGATATTTTCTTTGTCCTTTCATCAGTTGATGGACCCTTAGTTTGCTTCAGTTTCTTGGCTATTATGAGCAGTGCTGAAGTAAACGCAGGAATGCAGGTATCTCCTGGCCATGATGATTTCATTTCTTTTCAGTGTGTACCCAGTAGTGGGACTGCTGGGTCACGTGATGGCTTTAAATTTTTTGAGAAACATCCAAACTTTTTTTTTCGCTGTAATAATTTATATTTTAACCAATGGTGTGCTACAATTCTTTTTCTACACCCTCACCAGTCTTGTTATTGTTGGTCTTTTTTGATAATGGCCATTCTTTTTTTTTTTTTTTTTTTTGCGGCACCGGGGATTGAACTCACAACCTCGCGCCTGCCAGGGCAGGCGCTTAAGCTGCTGAGCCAAACTCCCGGCCCTGGTATTTTTTGAGGCAGGGTCGCACTATGTAGCTTAGGCCGGCCTTACGCTCGCGTTGTAGCCCAAGCCGGCCTTGAACTCACAACGCTCCGCCTACCTCAGCCTCCCGAGTGCTGGGATTAAAGGCGTGCGCCACCACGCCCGGCTAATGGCCATTCTTATTGGGGTGATGTGCCGTTTCATTGTGGGTTTTGTTTTTTATGTCCTTGATAATTAATTATGATGAGCATTTTAAAAAATGCACAGTGAGCTTTTGTATGCCTTCTTTTGAGACAGTTCTTTTTAGGCCTATTAGCCACTTTTAAATTGAGTTGTTTGTTTTTCACATATTGAGTTTTTTTAGTTCCTTGCATATTGTGAATATTAACCCTGGTCAGATTTATAGTTCGCACATATTTTCTTCTATCTTATAGGCTGTCTTTTTACTTTGATGATGGGTTCATTGCTGTGCAGAAGCTTTTTGGTTTTACACAGAACTGCTGATGCTTTTGCTTTTGTTTCCTTTACTTTGGAATTTTCTCTAAAAACTCCTTACCCTTCCAATGTCCTGAACAATTTCCCCTGTGTTTTCTTACAGTAGTTTCATAATTTAAATTCTTACCTATAAGTCCTTTGTCCATGTAGAGGTGAATTTTGTACCTGATAATAGAGCTCTCCTTTCACTTTCCTGTATACAGATACTCAGTTTCCTCAGCCCCATTTACTGATGGGCCAATACTTTCTCATGTGCATGTTCATAGAACTTCATTTGGAAATTTATTTAGTTATAGTTGTTTACATCTAAGCTATATTCTGTTCTCTTGGTCTGTTCTGTTTTTATGCCATTAACATGTTTTGATGATGACTGATTTGTAGTATATTCTGCAGTCAGGTAATGTAATGCTTCCTGCTTCATGCTTTTCGTTCAAGACATCTTTGATTATTTGTACTTTTAAAAATTTTTTTATTTTTTTATTTTTACTTTTTTATGATTCTTTACAAATATTAGGATTGTTTCTGCTATCTTTGTGAAGAATGTGAATAGTATTTTGACAAGGATTAAACAGGATGTCTTTCCATTTATTTTTGTGCTGTCTTCAAATCCTTTCATCAGTATTTTATAGTTTTCCTTGTAGAGATCTGTCACCTTTTTGGTTAAATTTATCCTTAGGTATTTTGTTTTCTTTGCAGCTATTATGCATGCAATTGTTTTTTAATTTCTATTTCAAATAATTAATTATTGATGTACTATGTTACTGATTTTGTACGTTGATTTTTGTATACTGAAACTTTGCTAAATTTGATTATTAGTTCTAATGATTTTTGATGGAGGTTTTTGGGTTTTCTATGTGTATTACTATGTCATATACATACAGTGACCCCTGGTCACTGTCTTTTGTCCCTGGTTGTCTTTTGTTTCTTTCTCTCGCCTACTTGCTGTGACTAGAACTCACAGTATTACATTGAATGGAAGTGGGCATCCTTTGTCTTGTTCTAAACCTGAGAGAGAAAGCTTTGGGCTTTTTTCTACTTAGAAAAAAATGGTTGTTAGCAGTTGGTTTATCATAAACAGCCCTTATTATTTTAGATACATTTCTTCTGTATCTGTTTACCATTTTTATCATGAAATGGTGTTGAATTATTTTAATTTACTTTTATTTAGTGCATGTTTGCAATTCATGCACTTTACACCTTGAAAGTGGTTACATGTACATATTACAGCTTCTTTCTTTCTTTTTTTAAAATCCCTTTCCCTTTTTCTCCTCCCGCTCCTCCAAGTTCCCTTATTCCCTATTCCTTTTTTCACACTTGTTGATATTATTTGTGTTAACTCATGTTATGGTGTATATCGTTTACATTAATTGGGTTATTAGGTCCTTGTGCATGACACATCTTTATTTTTCTTATTTTCTCTTCCCTTCCTCCTCACCTCTTGCCCTTGCTGCCTTGGACCACTTCCCTGTTGCAAGAGATCTGTGGGGTGTTGAATTTTATCAGATGCCTTTTGTGTAATTATTGAGACGTTCACATTCATGTGGTGTTTGCCCCTCATTTTATTGATGTGATATGCCACATTTTTAAATTTGAATATGTTGAAACAGCCTCATATCCCTGGGGTGAATCCCACTTCATCATGGGGAATTATTTTTTTTAATGTGCCATTATTGTAGTTTGCTTGTGTTTTGTTGAGAAACTGGAAAGATATTGGCTTCCAGCTTTATTTGTTGTGTCCTTGCCTGGTTTTGATGTTGGGATAATACTGGCCTCATAGAATAATTTGGGAAAGATTTTGGCCTCTTCTATTTTTAAGAGTGATTTAAGAATTGGTGTCAGTTCATCTTTAAATGTTTGATAGACTTTAGCAGTGGAAACATCTGGCATGGGGTTTTCTTTGATGGTAGACTTTTTTGATTACTGATTCAATATCAGTAATTGTTAATGGTCTATTCCACTTTTCTGTTTCTTCAGTCTTGTTGTGGTATATATATTCAAGAATTTGTCCATTTTTCTAAGCTATCAAATTTATTAGCATGTATTTATTCATAATAATCATTAATCATCCCTTGTAGTTCTGTAGTGTCAGATATAATGTCCCCTTTTTCATCTTTCATTTTCTTGGGTCTTCCTTTTCTTAGCCTAGCTAAGGATTTATTTTGTTTATCTTTTCAAAAACAAGCTTTTTGTCTTATCAGTATTTTGGTTTTTTTTTTGTTATTCACATTTATTTCTGCCATGATCTTCATTATTTCTTTCCTTATACTAATTTTAAGTTCGTTTTGCTCTTGTTTTTCAAGTCCCTTGAGATGCAGCAATGGATTGTTTGAGATCTTTCTGTTTTTTATAAAATGTAGATGTTGACTGGTATAAATTTCCTTCAGTAAATTTTTGCTGTATCCCTAGTGTTAGGCATGTTATGTGTCTGTTTTTATTTATTTAAGAAACCTTTGATTTCCTTCTTCATTTTTTCCTTTCTTTATTGGTCATTAATAGTTTATTTCTACATATTTGGATAATTTCCAAAATATTTCAAAATTAATTTCTGGTTTTATTGCTGTTTATTGTCAGAAAAAAACTCAAGTTGTTATGTTTCTTTTAAATTTGTCGAGACTTGTTTGCAGCTATCACGTGCTCTATCCTGGAGAATGTCCCATGTGCTAGTAAGAAGAATACATTTTTCATAACCTTGGGTGACTTGTTTTTTAGATGTCTGTTAGGTCCATTCAGTCTTGGATGCTCATTTGATTTTTAGACAGGGTCTCATGAATTTTAGGCTGGGCTTGAACTCATTATGTATCTTAGGCTGGCCTTCAACCCATGATAATCCTCCTGCCTCACCCTCTTCAGTGCTAGGATTACAGGTGTGCACCACCATGCCTGGCTAACTTTTTCTTTATTGTTTTTTGTTCTGTCTGTTCCTGAATGTATGAGATTAGTGCCTCTATTATTAATTTGGAGTCTATATTTGTCTTCAATTTCCTTATATATGTATATATATATATATGTATATATACACACATACATATATATATGTATAGCTCTTTTTTCTTGCTAAATTATTACTTTATCATTATATAATGATCTTTTTTTATTTGAGGTCTATTTTATATGATATAAGTGTAGCTACTCTTGATTTCTTTTAGATTCCTTTACTTTCAGTCTGTACATGTTCTTAGAGGTGGAGTGAGTTTCTTGTAAGTGACATGCAGTTGGATATTGATTTTTCATCTGTGTCTTTTAATTAAAGAATTGAACTCATTTACATTTAAAGTTGTTATTGACAGATAATGTCTTAAGGCAACAATTTTCTAAGTTGTTTTCTTATTTTATTGTAATTTCTTACTTTCTTTCTAACAAACTTCCTTTATGCCTAAGTGACTTAGTCTTACAGTACCTTTTGATTCCTCTCATTATTTCTGGTTTGTGTATTTTAGATATCTGCCTGTGCTTAGTGTGAGGCTTACAAAAAACTTTTAGTTCTCAAGTGATATTTTGAAATGATAATGATTTAAAAAGAAACAGAAAAATATACTAATAAAAAGCTTCACAATTGCACTCCTCATATTTTGAATTTTTAGTATTCTGTTTTACATCTTTTTTATTAACTATCTCAACATTAATGTTGTTTTTATTATTTTTAATTGTTCTTGTTTTTATTCTCCATATTAAAGATATGAAAGGTTTACTCACCATGCTTATAGTAGTAGAAAATTCTGAATTTGTTTGCATAGTTACTTTTTATCTGTAAATTTTATACCTTTCAATATTTTCTTCTTATTCCTTAATATCTGCTTCTTCCATTTTAAAGAACTATCTTTAGTATTTCTTATATGACAGATCTGTTGTGCATACATTTTCTCAGCTTTTGTTTGGCTGGGACTGTGTTTCTGTCTCTTCATTTCTAAAGGATAGCTCTTCTGGGTACAGAATTCTTGACTGGCTATTTTTGTTTTACTACTGGAAAAATCTCATGCTATTGTCTTCTAGTGTAAGGTTTCTGCTGAGAAATGTGTCACGAGCATTGGGACACACTTCTATGCTGTTCCTTTCTCTTTTGTCTTAAGCAACTTCTCTTTATCTTTTGCCTTTGGGAACTTGATTGAAATGTGTCTTGGAATAGACTTGGTTGAGTTGACTCTGGTAAGTATATTTTTCAGTCCAAGGATTTCTGCTTAATTTTTAATTGCTTCTATTTCTGCTAGGTTTTCTTTGTTAGAGTATTAAATTGTTTATGCGTCTTTTCTTGAAGCTCTTTCAGATTCCTTAGAATAGCTGTTTTAAATTTTTTATGTAATAATTTGTCCATACTGGATACTATCTGATCAGTTTATGGTGCCTTATTAGGACTGTTAGGTGAGATCATGGTTCCCTGTAAGCTCTTACACTAGGTGTGGCATACTATCTGGGCATTGAAAAATCATGTATTATTCTGCTCTTGATAATCTGGCTTTGTTTTCCTTCCCATCTTCCCAGAAATTTTAAGCAGGATGCTTATTTCCTTTGAGTCTGTAATCACTTCTGCTATTTCAGCAGTAGAAGGTTCCCTGAATCCAGGTTAATTTCATCTGCTGTTGGTATATTGTCACTGTTTCAACACTACAGGGCAATCCAAGCCCAGATTTGCTTCAAATCTACAGCTGGTATGTTGTAGGATTTAAATTGAGGGACTACCTAAAAAGAGTGATCTTTCCTCTTCCTCAGCTCATTTTCTGATGAATGGGTAGGCCTGTACACTTTTTCCACAGTCACTGGTATATGATTGGGAAAGACCAGATCCAAACCCTTATGCTGTGCTTGTTGCCACATACACCCCAAGGGTGTTTCACATCCCTGACCCCACAGCTCGTCACGACACAGCACTAAGGTAGGACCAAGGTTTACACTGCTATGGACTGCCTGTTGGTGAGGTAGAGTCAGGGCCCAAGACCACTGCCACTAGCTGAAGGTGATGTTTTCCTAAAAATGAGTCTGATAGACTAGAGCTTCATGTCTCTGTTGGCACCAAGACTGTTCAGACTGTCTGCCAGCACTGGCTTGGGGATAGAGGTGATTAAAATTTACCCACTGTTAGGTTTCACAGTCTGATAAGTTACAAGGCAAAGCCCTCACCTAATTACGCTTTCTTATCCTCCACTAATCCTCTTTTTTTCCATACTGTGCTGCCCAACACTGGGATAGCATTGATGAAGGCAGTTCCTTAGCTTCCAAGGCTGATAGTCAAGTCATGCCTGAGTCCCCTGGTTACAAGGTCCTGTGTTAGGGTGGACCCAGGGTTATACCATATTGGGTGGTGATGTAGGCTGAAACATGTCTGTCCCACAGTGGCACAGGTTAATGCCTGGTGCTAGGTCTCACCACAGCAGGACTATAACTGAGCTCCAAGTCAGTCCTGTACTAACTCCTGTCCCTTGCCAGCATGAGTCTTCCTCCACCCTCTGTTGCCTGAGGTTTGATAGGAGGATGGTGGGTAGAGTTGGCCTCTTGGCTAACAGAGTTCCAGTGGTTCAGTCTGTAGATATTGACCTGGGGAGGAGGGTCTGTGAAGCTCTGCCTAGCATCAGGTTCACTGTTGTGTATCTGGTACTCTGTTTTAAGCCTAAGGTCAGAACTTAATTCCATCTCCTTACCCCGGGAGGAAGGCTTGCCTCTGTATGGTAATTGAACTTGGGGGAGGAATGATGAAAGTAATTTTTTACCTCCTGCCTTCTTCAGTACTTTTTTCTTTTTATTATACTAAAACCAGGCACTGTGATATTACCTGAATTGTTAAGACTTATGAAGGTAATGTGATATATAAATCACTGTTCAAAGTGTCATGCTTTTGAGCAGCCACCAGAGGATATTACTCAGCTTCTATCTTGTTCTTTCTCTTTCCTTTTACTCATTAAGAATTGGTTACATTTAGTGAGAAAAATATGTTCACACATGTGAATTATGGCACTTTTTTAGTGGCAATCAAACTCAAAATATTGATTGACGTTGTTTAGCTCAGATGTTATTAGTTGTCCCATTTGTATTGATTTTTGAAGAAAATGTAGGATTGTGTTAAAGTCAGCTAACCTGTACATATTTTCTTTGTCTTAGTTACTGCCTTATAGCTGGAACAACATATTCAACACCCACAAGTGAAAGGAGGAAAGGTTTATTTTAGTTCACATTTTGTAAAGATTTCAGTCCATGGTCTGCTACGTCTAAGGTAGGGCAGCATGGCAGGGGAGAAACAGTCCATGGCAGGGTAGGCAGAAGGCAGCTAGTAGCAAGCCTGCTTTCCCTTACACTTCATGAAGGCTACAGGCTGATTGGTTGGTGCCACTTACACCCAGAGTGAATCTTCTGTTCTCAGTTAATCCATTCAGCAACACACAGTTCCATGCTAATTTAATCAGTGCACTAACCCAGTTATCACACACCCACAATTCATATTCATATACTTTAGGTCCACTTACCTCCAAAAATCCCCACCTATGTGTGCACAAGGCTTTGGGGGGACATCTAGATACAATCCATAACATTCTCTATTTATTGTATCTTAGTTATTTTTCATTCTGGCCTCTACTTTTCTTGATATAGTTAGCAAAGCTAGAGAATTGAGAATCATGATAGGTGTGTTGTCCCATGTCTCTTTCTTCTGGATTTGGAGTCTTATTTTTAGGACCTAGGAAATTGTATTACAATCAATCGTTAGTTTTTTTAACTAACGATTGATTGTAATATTGATTGGAATGCTTCATTCTTAAAGTTAGCAAACAAAATTGCCTCACTGAGTTTTTTCTGCTAGCACAAAAGCACTTAATACAGCATCATATACATTAAATACTAGTAAATGCAACTGGAGTGAAATAGGACATTGATTTCAGTGGTCTCTCAAGATAGTTGTTGGAGAAAGAAATCATTGTTCAGTTGAGAAAATAGTTTGTTACTTTTTAAGATTCAACACAGAAATTATTAACTGATGAAACATTCATTATGAAGTCACACACATAGAAGAAAAGCCTATTTACTTTTGTTTAACTGAATTTTATTTGAATCTCACCAAGTTTCAACTAGTTGCATACAGTACTCTAGGGGTCTATACTCTACTAATGAAAGAGCAGAAATTGTATGCTCCCTTTGTCTCCATCAGCAGGGTCATGGCTAACCTTTTTTTTTTTTTTTTTTTTGTCTTTTTGAGACAAAGATTAACTATACAATTCAGACTGTTCTTGAACTCACTTTGAAGCCCAGGCTTGCCTTGAACTCACAGCAGTCTCCCTGACTCAGCCTCCTGAGTGCTAAGATTACAGGGGTAGGCCACTAGACCCAGTTTAACACTCCTCTAATGAGAGACAGGTTAATAAGAGAAAAGCATAACAGATTTATTTAATCATTATTGACTGTGACAGATGAGACTTCTACTTGATGACCCAGAGGCCCAGGGAAAACTACTTGTTGTTGTGCTTGGGTTTGCTGAGGAATGGGCAACCATGTAAAGATATGACTGGATGACATAATGGGTCTAGTAGTGGTGGATGAAGGGGCAAGCCCAGTAGAACCTGATTGCCCAGGCTTGCTGGGCTACTCTGCCGCATCTTGGGGTATAGTTTCCTGAGCCACAAATAGAATTTTCTCAGGTTCTTTTATTAAGGAATTTACATCTAAAGGAATCCCTTGAGAACAAATATACTATGTGCTTCTGGCTCAACCATACTCAAAATTAGTTACCTGTAATGAAAGAATAAACCTACTGTGCTTCTTTACTGTGGTTATCTTCCTTGTTTTAGAATTCACTTTCCTTCCTATACGACTTCAGTATCCTACCCAGCTCTTTTCCTCTTACTTAAATTTTAGTAACAGTGACAAGTTGAGGATGTTCTGGGTGTCCTGAATTCATAGTTGTTATTTTTTCTTAACTCAGATCCACATCAGTTATCTGTTACATTCCCAGCTTGTAGACTGCATAATTTCATTGGGTGCTTCACAGTCAAATCTGCTCATCTCCTCTGACCTGCCCATTAGACCTCTCCTCTGTTAGCTTTTCTTACTACTTTATTTCCTCTACTCTGCATATAAGTGTACGAAGTGTTGTGGAGACAATCTCTCCAATTGGATAAGTGTTTGCAAACATGAGATTTCAAAGCATAAATGAAAGACCCAAGTCCAAATACTCATGAGACATGATTAGCGAGTTCATGCCAATGTCTGAAGGACAATGAAAAGGTAGAAGAATAGAAGAACAACTAGGAGTTGTTCTGTCAAGAAAACAAACTGAAAAAGGAGATTCCGGAAATGGGCAGTGGTGATTTTTAGGATGAGACTGAAGAAATAACATATACTTGGAGACTAGGAAGTACCTGATGTTTTCAAGAAAGTAGTTTCAGTAGAGTGTCTGGGAAAAACCAAGAATGATGCGTGAGAGGCTTGGTGCAGTCCTAATCAACTCCTAATAGCCAAATCTAATCACAGTGTTGAATATATACAAATTCTGTGTTGCAACTGTTATCCTCCTTTATAACATGCATAACACATATGCTACCTGGTTCTCCTAATTTTCCTAGCTGCACTTTTCTGGCTCTCATTAAATATAGCACAATTAATAGGTATTGCCCAAAGTTAAATACCTTTATTATGTGCTAGAGAGGTGCCTTTTCTTCTCATAGACTTTACCTGTATTCATAATATCAGTTTTCACCTCCTTATATGTAACTTACAAATCCACTAGTTTCTTACCCTTGCACTAGGATGCCCAAGGTAAAAGCCATGCATTTACAGACTTCTGACCTAATGGTTTTTGTTAATGGTGGTATCTGATGGTCAGTTATACAGAACAAAACTTTATCTTGTACTTTATGTAAAGCCAGGTTTTATTTTATTTTATCTTACTAAAATAGTGTCCTGTAAAAACAAAAACAAAAACCCAAAAAGCCAGAAGACAAACATATGGGGTTTGCACAATGTTTTTCATAGTATGTGATCAGCATCTTTTTGTTTTATTAGTTTAGAATGTGAAACTTTTTATTCTGAGTGGAGGCAGAATCTGTACAAGGAAAGGCAGCCCGATGGATTTATGATGAAAAACTGCTGGCTTCAGGCAAGTGGAGCATACTTCTTGAGAATGTCAGGTATATATTTGACATGAGGTGGTTAGCCTTTAGTTAGTAAGCATGGATATCTATCAGTGTAGGAGCTGTCAGCATCCTGCCAGGGTGGTGACAAGACTCAAAGAAGGAGCAGAGATAGAATGTTTTTGATTGATTAGGATAAGAGTATATTGTTTCTGGTCTGTATTATTTAGTATGCAAAGTATTATTTAATGTATAGAAAATTTTCATTATTTTGGACAAAGTTGTTAGGCTTCTCTATTAGTTACTTTAAAAAGTATGTTATTAAAAATGTAAGGAGACAGAATAATCCATCTCAGAAAAATACACTTGAAGGTGGACGTAGACAAAGCGGCTGTGCCACCATTTCTGTGACATTTTTGTGACTTTATCTGTAAGGGGATACATTGGGTCTCTAAAGTTCTTCACAGGTGTAGCATTATAATAGTATAGGCAAGTACTGTTCAAGAGAAATGGAAAGTACACTGGTAATATTCAGTTTTCTAAAAGGTACTTTAAAAGGTTAAAAAAAAGCAAATGTAAGTATAGGTCAAATATACTTTGTTGTTTATCCCAAATATCATGTCACCACGCAATCTGTAAAGGTGATTACTGAAATATTTTGCATTCTATCATCTTCAAAAAGCATATCCAGTTTAAATTGGCCATTGTCAAAGGCTCAGTCACTGCACATGCCAGTGGCTGCTCTGATGGGTAGCACAGGCCTAGTGTCTTGTCATAGATTTGTGCAGTTGTGTCATAGATTGTGAGGTTGTTGTACAGTTATAAATTTCGGATGGTCTGGTCTCTTTCTTTGAAGCCTAGGCTAAGGTAAAATTCAGCTGACCCACAAAAGATCTCAAATCCCCGTGTTTATAAACCAGAAATAGTCACTTTTTGGCCAAGAGGCAAATTTGTATTTCATCAGTTTCTTGGTTTTAGTTGTATCTATTCGATCTTCTATGCCTGTCAGCTTGCTTAAACAGTAAAGACACTTGAGGCCCACAAACTCTCTTGTGTCTTCTTAGGGTTTAATCCACGGTCCCTACCCACCTGACTTCTAACTTCAATGCATTGGACTGGATCAGAAAGTCCACTTTAGTCACCTTAATGTCATGTTAAAGTCTGGAAAGAAATTGACTTTAACCATGCATGCATGCTCATT
Source organism: Dasyprocta punctata (assembly GCA_004363535.1). Lineage (NCBI taxonomy): Eukaryota > Metazoa > Chordata > Mammalia > Rodentia > Dasyproctidae > Dasyprocta > Dasyprocta punctata. The sequence continues at coordinate 27,484 of RJWM01003498.1, read as the reverse complement.
TCTTGTTTACTTGGCTGCCCTCCGTTAGGAGACATCTTAAACAGCAGGTGCTCTCCTGACTTGCTGCAGCCAAGGCAAGGAAGACTTCATTATTTTCTTTTAATTGAAAGGGGAAAGCAGATTTTTCTAAGTCCCTTTCCTCCCTGAAGCACACAGCCTACCTGTGTCTGACTAACGAAGACAACCCACTGTATACCATCAGTGTGCATGCACTGGCGTCAGCAAATGGATACCCTAAACACACAGTCTACTTAAGAAAGAAAAAGGCCTAAACTTTGACTTTTGTCTTGATTTCTTTTGGGGGAATTTTAAGCACATTTCTTTAAACATTTGGTAACTTTGTAAACCATTAAGTTCATGAATGAAAATACCAACAGGAAGAGTAATAGTTTAGTCCTCTTTCTAATTATCCAGGTGCCCTCTGGTGGATACCACGTTCTACATATGCTTGAGTTCCTTTTATAAAATTGTACACTATTTACAAGGAGCTTATGCACATCCTCCTGTATACTTGGCATCATCTGTGGACTACTTATGAGGTATGATCAAAATATATGTGGAATATTTAAATTAGATTGTTACAGTATAAGACACATTGCCATTAATCTCCTTCAAAATATTTTCCCTTCCTTTAAACACTTTGATTCCATTGTTCTAGCCACTTTCTAAATCCATTTTGGAAGTTCTCTTTCTTAAGTGTTTATAGGAGGAGTGATCAAAAATATGGTAGATGTTGCTGCTGAGTGTCATCCTACGGAAAAGCAGGCTGGTGAAAACATTACAGTGTGTCATCATCCGTCTTGCTCCCTAGATCTAGCACCATGTAACTTTTGGGTCTTCCCCAAAGTCAAAATGACCATTAAGGGTAAATGTTTTGAATCTATTCAGTACATTGAGGCAGCCACAAAAGCACAACTGTAGACATTTGTGGAGGAAATCTTCCAGAACTGCTTGAGAAAGTAACAAGAATGATTGGGTAAGTGTACTTGAAATGAAGGACAGCATTTCAAGAGGAATTCATGACAGTGTGTCTTTTATTGTAATAAAGTATTTAAAAATTTAATATTCCCTGGATTTTCAATCATCATACCTCATGTAATACTTAATGTTATGTTCTATACGTAATTATGTTGTCGAGGGAAAAATGACAAGAAGGAAATCTACTCATGTTCAGTATAGAATCAACTTCTTTCAAAAATTTTTTCATCCATAGTTTGTAGAATCCTCTGATGTAGAAGCTGTGGATACAGAAAGCTGTGTACATACAAGCAAACATTCTGTGCTATGTTTTGATTTTCTTTCTGAGTTGAAAGTGTCATCACTCTCCTTTGAGTTCTTAGTACATTTTTCTGCCGCCTATACTGTTCTACAAAGTGGACTTGTTCTTTTAGAAAAACTGTCAGTGCGTGATCACCTGCGTCCCTCAGCCCTGTCTCCTGTTAGTAACCAAAGATGGAAAACATTGCCAGGAGTCATTCAGTGACAGCTACAGCCTACAATGGACAGGTGGTGGCAGCATTGACCAGCTGCTGCTGTTTCATGGCTGCTCAGAGAGGAGGTGGAGGCCCTAGTGTTCTAAATCTGTCAACCCTGCTTTTTTCTAACTGAGGAAAGAAACAGCTCTGCAAGCTAGAACATGATTTGGCCCAATCAGGGTGACTTTTTGCAGTTCTGGTGGAAAATATGCCAAGCACTGCATGTAGCAATGCATTAAATAATTTAATCAGAAAAGTGCTGGGTGGGTTGGTGGTGATAGTTTGGGGTTGGTGCAGCCCTGGCACACAGCATCTGCTCACAAACTTGCTCTGCAGTAACAGGGATTCAAACAGAACAATCTTCTGACTGCTGTGTTGGCAGAGCTTTTGGTGACAGCTTTGGGCCTTAAGATCTTTTATATAGTTTTGTTCTTGTTAGGATGAAGACATAGATTATTATCAACATCTTTTATTTTACTTGCTATTATAGGTGTATTTATGTCCATGCTTTTTTATAATAATCTGATTTTATGACAGGGGAACTTGGTTTTTATTGTTCTTTATAGTCTCCAAAAGAAAAGGTTTTTAATTTGATGGCAGCCAAAGGCAGGAATGCTTTGCCAACTTAGGGCTCATTTTTTAAAATGGTGCTATAGGAAAAGGACATTTTTCTTTTAGGAAATGGTCTTTATTGATGAAATGAGGGAAAGTGAAGAATAATATAGTTGAGTCATGGTAGTTAATTTTAGTTTAGCATTTCCTATTGTCACATACATGCAGAGCAGTGTCTACACGTTATTTAATTGGGAAAGTAACACTAAGGTGGAAGTACTGTTATTCTTTCAGTGTCAGACAAACAGATTGAGTGACTTGCTTAAGTTTACACTGCCAGTGTGTGATAGAGATGGGTATGATGGTTGGGTTTAAATGTCTGCTTGACTGGCTTAGAAGTTGCCTAGAGGATTAGTAAAGCACAGTTCTGGATGAGTCAGGGCGAATCACTGAATCATAACCATGGGAGCTATCACTGGTCCCAGGCTCTTTGCTCTCTGGTGCTCCTCTCCTGTTCTCTACTTCCCAGCCACCATGGGCTAAGCTTTGCTCCACGATGTCCCCATGCTGTGATGGTCCTGCCTGTACCGAGTCTTCTGAAGCCATGAATGAAAATAATCCTCTCTTCCTTTAAGGTACTTTATACCAGCAACATGTTGGAAAGCTGACCTGTACACCAGGCTCCTTCCCAGTGGGCTCGCTTGTTCTGGACCCTTTACCTCTGCATTACCGGGCCTCCAAAGGACCCTGGCTGCAGGTGGTAATGTTGTAGTCATTGGAAAAGAAAAGAAGAGTTATTCAAGGGAGGCAAAGAAAAGATCCAGACCCATTTGAGCCAAGGGACTAGCAAGCTCATGTTGGTTGTGCATAAGAGAATTTCAAGACAAAAACAAAGCAGTACAAAAAAACAAAACAAAACAAAATAAAACAAAAACAAAAACAAAAGTACTGCTCTGAAAGATAAGGAGCATTTAATGTAATGATATAATGATGAAATATAAGCTCTCTGCTTTCACTCAGGGAGAAATTGAATATTTGATCACCTGACTACTGCAAAATGGAGATAGAATATATATGTATCCAATTTGCGAAGCAGAAATACCTTTATGTTTAAGTCAATTTTCCCTTTTCTGCATTGGCAGAGGAGAGGAGAAAGTGAGAAGTCTATAGGTCCTGAGGGCTGGTGTGGAACTATAGTGCAATATTTACAGAGCTCCTGACAACCTTCTGTGAGAAAACAAACTGGAACAGAGGGTCTGAATAAGGACAGGACACTGGTACCCACCAGACGACTGCCAGGAGACACACCCTCAACTTGCACAAGTTATGAGACACTTTTTCCAAGTCACTTGGAAATTACTTGCATTTCATCAGTGATAAATGAGTCCTCTTACTTTGCCATCTGTTTTAGTAATAACATCACGGAGGGGGTTTAAAACCTTTCTTTGCTGGGTCATCTTCAGAGGGAGTTGTTCGATTTCTACTTTTCCGTTTCTGTCATTTCACTACCACTTTCTGGTAGTTTTGAATTGCTTCTAGAACTTTCAAATTAGAGTTGCACTTTCTATTAGATGACTGAGGCTCCCACCATGGGAGATCTGGGGAAAGGGAGAACACCAGGAATCCTCTAAGCAGCTTTCCTTCTGCATTCTCATTCTGAGGTGGCAAAAAAGGATGGAAACAAACAAACAAACAAACAAAACAGCAAACAGTGGGTAGCTGGCAGGTTGTAGTTTATTAGAACAGAAGAAAGTTGTCATTGGATGAGGGGATAGAGACACCACGGAAGTGCCTGATTCTAAAAGATTATATAAGGCAGACAAAGGGGCAGAGGGCATGCACAACTGCAGGTTTATTGGTGTTTCCTACTGCTGCTTGCCAGCCTCCCTGTCACCAGCAGATTCAGTCAGGTCTTTGCCTTCTCTTGAGTCTCATTTCACCTTGCCTTAGTTTTCTAGGCCTTGTGCTTTGACCCTTACCTTGTAGTCTCAATCCCTTGAGTAATCAGGCCAAACATTTACTAAGGAGAGGCTTTGTTGGCTTCTTCCAGCCATGACAGGTCTCTGCTTTCTAGGAACCATGGCTGCAGACAGTGGTTATGTTACTGGGTAACTCCTTTACAAATGGTTCACTGATTACATGTATTCCAGGTCACTCTTACCTTGAACAAAGAATTGAACGAGATAGGCCAAAAATGGTTCCAAAAGTTTGTTTGAGAAATAAGGGAGCAATTGATTCTGAAGAGCAAACTTTGGTTGAAGAGAAGAAGAGAAGAGAAAAGCAAAAATAAAAGAACATACTAGGTCTGGCAGACAGAGGGTGGGCTGCTGTGAAAGTCAGGATAGTGGGCTCCTTGTGTCCTTATCTTTTATGCCGTCCACATCTGGTGGGAACCCAGGAGAATTCTAAGTATGGAGTCTTGAGAGACAGAGCTGTATAGATCCTGCGATCGCCCATGCCTCTTTTCCAGCCAGCCTAAACCATGCCCTCTCTCCTATGTCAGTTACTCACAATTTTGTACAACTTATCTTCTTCATGCCCAGAGGGTCATTGTGCTGTATAGCCTCCTGCCAGTAAGAGGTGTACTCTTATTTCTCTCTATCAGTGGAAACCAAACTTCTCCACTTCCTCTGCTCCTTTCAGGACCAGCATCCAGGGTGCTCCAGGCATGTATCCCAGTTTTGCCGCTTTGTGTTGTTTCTGGCCCAAAAAGGATGTGTCCATCTTTTCTTTTTTTTCTTTTCTCCTTTTCTTTTCTTTTCTTTTCTTTTCTTTTCTTTTCTTTTCTTTTCTTTTCTTTTCTTTTCTTTTCTTTCCTTTCCTTTCCTTTCCTTTTCTTTGCCTCTCCTGCCCCTCCTGCCTTTGTCCTTTATCATTGTATGTCTACAGTGAAATGGGTGTTGAAAGTGGAAACACACAATAATACAGTATCTTTACAAAGAAAGAGACGTATTTCTACTAAATATAAAATTTAACATTTCTAATTTAAATCTACCTGAAGTAAAATGGGCTAACATGTGAGTGCAAATCAAAAATGGTGTGTTGAATGATCACCTCACACAGAAATTTTAAAGAGAAGGCCTTCTTTTTTCTTCTCTGGACAGGATGTTGAATTAGATTTCTGCTAAATTTAATTTCCTATCTGTGAGTCTAGTTCTACTCGTAGATGTTTTTGTCTGCCGTCTGTGATCTCAGGTTGTTGGGCTTTCTGAATGTTTACATCCTTTTAAAGCCCTATAATCCCTTCTTACAGTTTATTAAAGCTCTCTACTTTTGTTGTGTTTAGCTTATACTTCTAGCAGCAAAGGAACAGTGTCTAGCACAGTCATTAGAATTAATTTAGTATCTGGCATTGTTTGTTTTTTTTCCTCAACAGCAAGTTTTAATGCTGCTGTGTATAAAAGAAGAGCTAAAGAAATCCTAGGTCAAAATCTAAGCTTTTTTGTTGGAGAAGATTTTTAGGGTACCTTATTTTGTGCCATATCAGAAGATGGACACAACTTAGACTTCATTCATTGGTGGGCAAGCTGTAGTCCTGGGAGGGAGTCCCTGTGGAGGAAGAAGTGCTTAGATGGAGCAGTGTTACTGCTTTGACTCTGCCACTTAGACAGAGTTGAGAAAATTACAGAATTTCTCTGCACCTGGATAATCTGTAAGCTAACTGAATTTCGTTCAGCAATTTCCAAGATTTCTCCAGCTTCAAAGATTCCAAAGCTACATGTCACTGCCTCCAGGTTCATTGGGCCATATCAGGAATTGGGTTTAGGTGTTTATTGAAAGATTGCCTACACCATAGTGGTGAAGAGTTGGTCATACCGAAGTTTGAATGCCTGTTCTGCTGATATACTGTGTGCTGTTAAGAGATTGCTTATTTTTTCAAGTCTCGATTTGCTTATTTATAAAGTGGAAATGAAAATTACACCGATCTAGTAGTTATTTGGAAGTTTTACAAGGTAATTCATTAAAAGGACTTTACTCAGGCATAGTACCTAGAAAGCAATCAATAGTGTCATCTTTTTATTATTGTAAACTCACTTTACATTATTATGTTTAGTCTAACTCATTTATCTCTGTTTCATTTGCTTAGTTCTGTGTTTTATATGTGATAGTTTTCATTAGGTATGCTATTGAAATATTATTTTTAAAAATGTGATTGTCATACAACTATGAAATGAATACAAATGAAAATTTTTCTTGACACTTAAATGAGGGAACAAGGAGGATGTTAAAGCTGATTTATCAGAAAAAAGTAGAGGCAAAGACTTATGTAGTTTATCTCAGAATATTTTCATAAGCATGAGACAAAATTAGTTAATGTCCAATAGAAATTAAAATTACAACTTTTATTTTATTTTAATTTTAATTTTTTGGTACCATGGATCAAACTCACAACCTCATGCTTGCCAGGCAGGTGCTCATGCTACTGAGCTAAATCCCTGGCCCAAAATTACAAGTTTTAAAGTGCTTTTCCGTTTTTCTTTTAATATGTTTGTGTTACATAACTGATACATATCTACATCAGATGTGGATCCTTTTTACTTCCTCCACTCCTATTTTCCCATGTGGGTTTCCTCTCCATGCTCTTTATTCAAAATAATTACCTTCCTACTGCCCTCCATACCCAGGTCTCTTTCCATCTCCACAATTTATCTTCCTGTTTCTTATCATCTGTCTGTTATCTTATTGTTAAAATAATTTATACTTTAGGTTTCTCATATAAGAGAAACCATGTGATAATCTTCTGTGTCTGATTTGTTTTACTTAGCATTATGGTTTCAAGGTATATTCACTATCCTATAAATGACTAAAATTTATCCTTCTTTATGCTTAGTAGTATTCCATTGTGTATATATGCTACATTTTCTCTATCAACATGTGTTGATGGGCCTATAAACCACTTCCAAGATTTAGCTTTTGTAAACTATATTGCTATAAACATAGGTATGCATTTATTACTATAATATGATGTTTTTAATTCTTTCAAGAATATACCCAGAAGAGGTATAACTGGGTTGAAAGGTATTTCTATATTTAGTTTTTGAAAAATGTTCATACTGATTTCCATTGTTTTTATAACTGTTTACATTCCCACCAACAATGTAGAAGGGTTCCTTTTTCCCCATTACCTTGCCTGTGTTTTTTGTTCTTTGAGTTCTTGATGATAGCCATTTTGGATGGAGTAAGATGGGATCTCAGTGACAATATTGGTTGTGCCTTTCCAGGAATAGAGGATATTCTTCCATTTTAAGTTGTCCTTTTCATTCTCTTTATTCAGAATAATCTTTTCTTCTATTTGCATTTCTACTATTAATGTATAATTATAAAATTCTTAGGTCTGTGAAACACTATACTTGGAAGAAATGGTAAAAATATGCTATTTCTAGGTTTTGAGTAATTTTTCTAAATAGTTTATAAGACTATGCAAGTATTATTTATCTTAGAAAAAAATTAAATGAGGTATCTGATTCTACTATGTAAGTATCTATTTTCTCCCTAAATATATAATAGGTACTAGGTACATCCATAATTATATTCTTCTAATGTTTCATTAAAGAATAGGCATACTCAGAAAAACACTACTAATTTCCAAGATGGTGAATGAAGGCTTAGGCCTTATAAGTGCTTACAGACCATGCACCATATTAACGGGGCTTCATTTTATATATGTTTTAGTTTAATTGGCAAACAAACCTGGAGGTAGATACTGTTATCCCATTTGAAAATCAGGCAAATAAATCTCAGTGATTTAAAATAATTCAATCAAGGTTATGCAACCCATATGACACAAAATTAAAATTCAGTCTAATTTTGAGTCTTTTATTCTCTCCTGTGTCCTGTTATATTACCTCCTTAGTTCTTGAATTCTCCTAAACTTTAAGGTACATTTCTTACTAAATACAGAGATGAATAGGTCTAGTTTTGCTTATAGGATCAAGCATGCACAGAATTGTCCTTTTCCTAATCAGGAGCTTACCATTTTGAAAGTGCCTGTGAGAGTTGGCCTTCCTGTTTCCTGCCTGCTGAATTAAAACAAATGCTTCAAAGAAAAATGAAACCATTCTGTTTATCTCTTGACAGGCTCTTCCTCTCCAGTTGCTTTCTTTGTAACTTACTTTTCTTTCTTTTCTCTCTTCTGGTCCCTGATATGTCGGTAGGTGGGCTGGATTCTTTCCATCCTGGATGAACTGCAGCTGAGCCCCCAGCCTCCTGTGGGAGTCCTTCCTCTGGGGACAGGGAATGACCTGGCTCGAACTCTCAACTGGGGAGGGGTAAGAACTTCTCCCAGGCGTTGGACCTGCCATCAATGAATGAACAGTGCCCTGGTGTTAGATGTGCTCATGACGGCCCCAAGGAAACAGTCTGCTGCTGCTGTCCAAGGAATAAGTTAGAAGTGGGAATCAGAATGCTCATGAACCTTAATTTTATTGGATTGCTTTTTCAGTACAAGCATTGGGAGGCAAAGAGAAAGCCTAGTATAAGAAAAAATATGTGGTTAGTTCACAGGCCTGGGACTTCAAGGGATCATCTACCAGAACACAGTGGATGGGTTGTTTCCAAAGCTTCATGTAAAATAATCTTACAAACTTGAATTCACCCTGATCTTTTAGCTCTGGCCAGAATAGTACATCTGGTTTAAATTTCCAACCCTTTCTTTGTGAGCATTATTACTTTTTTTTTTTTAGATGTTGGGTTTTTCTGAGGAGTATTATCATGCCTTTTGCTATTCAGGTATCTGACTGTTTTCCCACTGTTGCACCAACTGCAGGCAGGCGTGGGAGATGCATCTTGCCTCTAAGTAGCCATTTCACTTACTCACTTTATAGGAGTAGGTAAGAAGGCATGAGACACTATGATATACAGAATTTTCCCCTTTTTATCTGCTTAGAACATTGCCTGAACTGGGATCTCTCTCATGAAACTTCTTCAGATGCATAGGGGTTATTAATCTGACCTTTGGGTGAACATACCTTTCACAGGTTTTTGTTTTCTTTTGTGTTAGGTAGGCAGAGTATTAACTAATACACGTATATGAAATAACTAAGGTATTATGAGTGCTAATTTCTCACATCCAAATCAACAACTGACTGTCCTTAATAATCATGCTGTCAGTAGTAGACCCCCAAGGAGTAAGTAACTGTCTAACAGCACTGGTCCTCAATTTGACCTATCTCAGATCATGGAGGGGTGAGGTGCTAAGGTCAGGTCAGGGAAGAGTGAGTCAGATGGAATGTTAATAGGAGAAAGCTGCTGATCAGATCTCGCCTTGCTTGATTTTCCCTTTTCCACATGCTTTTATTCTATTTACTATTCAAAAGGTATGAAGAGTTCCATTTTTTACTCCAGTAAAAGAAGCCATCCACCATGGGCCTCAATGCTCATCAGTGGCTGTTGGTTCACTGGTGCTGGCAAAAATTATCACTCAGCTCAAACCAGCCAAAGCTAATGTTTTGTGTATGTGAATATTGTCTTAAGTTCTAAGTGACTTAAGGAAAGCAATTCACCTTTCTAGCCTTTATAATTACAAAATAAGTAGAACTAATCAGGGGTCTTCTACCATTGGTTACATGACTTTCTACTCCTGACAGCAATGGGTGTGCTTTCTGATTTTGTTTGCCAGGGCTACACTGATGAACCTGTCTCTAAGATCCTTTGCCAAGTAGAAGATGGCACAATTGTACAGCTCGATCGCTGGAACCTCCATGTGGAAAGAAACCCAGACTTGCCTCCAGAAGAACTGGAAGATGGTGTATGTAAGGTTAGAAAAGTCTTTCTTCTGCAGAGTAGAGCTCAGACACATGCCCTCTAGCCCCAGGAAATGCATATCTGCTTGTAGAGTAGCATGCTGGTTCCTCTCCAAAAGGTAACAGGAAAGCCCTTTGAGTTCATGCCTTCCAGCCCTAGGATGTGAGATAATATCACCGCCCACTGATCCTGCTCCATAGGCTTTTAAAGATGCAGATTTCATACATAGCTCCAGCACTCAAAGAGCTGTCTTTTCCACACTAGAAACTTCCACACTAGAAAGCCATGTATCCATTTTTAAAATTTTTTCAAGTTAATTGTAAAGAACCTATGAGAACATGCAGAATATGTGTGCTCAGAAGATTTCAATATATGATCTTCCATAGAAAGATGCCCCCTGAGATTTCTGGCCTGCTATTAAACATCATTTAAGTGTAGTGGGTCTTACCTAGGTCAATTTCATTACATTGTTCAAGATGTCTAAATAAATGTTTTGCTTTAGTATTTTCTTGTAGTGACTGGGCTTTTATTTCACCCCTCTGCAAGCCAAACCAAACCAAACCAAACCAAACCAAACCAAACCAAGCCAAACCAAACCAAACCAAACCAAAGAGTTGCATTGTAAATGAACGTTTGATTCTAAGTTCTGGCTTCAGTTTCTGATGTATTTAGTAGGTTGCTGAGTAGACACTTCCTTCATATTACTTCCTACATTTTTTCTGTTTTTCTCGCGTGTTGGTATGCCTAAGAATCTCCAGATGTGCTTGTTAGAATGCAGATAGGAAGCTCCAGACTTTCTCATTAAGTAAATGCAAAAATAAGAGCTAGGTATCCATACATTAAGCAACAGGTTTGCTATGTTGAACCATGCCATTGATTGTGGTCAAAATTTTATGGAGAGTGAGGCAGGAAGATTGCAAGCACGACCCCAGTTCAGTCTGGGCAACTTAGCAAAACTGCATCAAAATTTTTAAAAAATTTAAAAAGGGCTGGAGACATAGGTTAAAGCAAAGGTCTGTATCAATCTTCCATATCTCAAAGAAGGATGTTTCAACCTTAAAATAGATTGAACTCAATGTTATTTTAGACCAAACCAAGGCCCATTTATTCCTGATCAATTGTCATAGAAGCTCAAGTTTCTTACTTGAGTAAGCCATTTGGTTTTACCTTGTTTTCATTGTTTTTTACCTAAATTGTGACCCTGAAATGAATAATATTCACTAAGTATCCCAATTGCTTGGCTGAACTTGATTTCTTAGTGTAACAATACTGTTTAAGAGCAAAGGATGTGATACTTTTAGCTAATGTGTTTGGTTGAACTTGTAGAAATTGGATGGAAAACAGCTGAAGTAGGAAAAAAGAGTACCAAGGGAAAATTTAAGGTCCTTCTCTTACTCAGCTTGGAGTGGTTTGGCCTATAGTAGAAATTCTTATTTAATTTTCTTCTCAACAACTTAAGAAATGGAATACTTCTTGATGCAGCCAGGGAATATCAATTCAGATAATTAAAGGGCTTTGGAAATGGTTTTTTTGGTATATGTATGGGCAAGTGAGGCACATTTTCCTGGAAAATATGAATAATATAAAAACAGCCTAAATTAGGATATTATTTAGGAGATTGTGACCAGATGTTTTCCTTAGCTATCAGTGAACACTAAGGCATGGGTTAGAATTGTAGCCAAAAGAACATAAATGGTAGATGAAGAAAACATGCCTGCACTTTTGGCAGGATCACCGTACTGTCTTTACTAAGGACTGGTATTTTAATGCAGGAACTGGACATTTTCAAATATGAAGACAGGGGAGTCAGACGTGAGTTTGGCATAGTTCTATGTGTTTAGTTTCTCTCCCTTTCTCTCCAGCTAAGTGAAACTCTTTCAAAAGGCTAATTTAACTGCTGAATCATTATAGGTTAGGACAGAGGTACTTCCTTGCAGGGACCACCTTACTTCTTTTAGAGATCAAGGCAAGCCTGTATCTTTCAGTGAGCCAACATTCTCTCTCTAGTCAAGCAAAATCTTACTAATTAAGGGCATATGAAACAGTGTAATAAACTTATTTTTGAAATGTTGAGAGTTCAAATGCTTCTGATAGTGGTGCAGTTTGGGACATAAATTTGATAATTATCTGGAAGCATTACCATTCTTTATTTGATGTTTATTTTCTACTCTGAGTTGCAGAAGGAGTAGTGAGGAAATCACCCTTTCCCTTCTCACATCTTCCACATAATTTTATGATTGTTATGACCTAGAACTGAAGCTTTAGAATTATGTCCATTTTGCAATTTTAATGGGGATTTGAGACTGTCTAGTTCTGTTCTTTGCTAGCTTGCAGCAGGAACAGCCATGGATCCAATTGACTATGAGAAAGACAGTTAAAGCTTCTGTGTGCATCTTTATGGCGATTTGCAGATTTCATGGTAGTATCAAAGATCTAGAGATACAGGTTCGATAAATAGGACCCTCAATACTACTGATTTTATATAGATAAATATATACATTTATATATGTAATTTTGTTTTCTTTAAATCATCAATAGCTTCGTGGTTTTCACTGCCTTATTTCTTTTATGAATTTTTTTAAAAACTTCATTTAAAAATAGGTGATAGGTAAATAAATTAAAAATTGTTTATTTTGGGTTACAATACTCATATGCTAAACATAAAGTCTTGAACTAAGTTTATTCACTGATTAGGTCAATTAGACATGATTCTTACAATTGAATTTGCTAAGTTCATGTAATGAACCATTTTTCATCACTGATGGAAATTTGCACTCCTCAGTGTAACAAGTTTCTGTTATTACAGCATATACAAGAATTGTTCTTATCTATTAATTTATATTTGTAGGCCTTATTTCCTATATTATTCATAATTATTGCAATAACTACTTGATCTTAGCTTTTGCAGATGACTTAATTTAAGAACCATGTTCCTTCTGCTTATCGACTGTCTGCTCTGAGCTATGACTGGCTTCTTTCAGGGACTACCTCAGAGATAGGTGGCTGGCATCAGCTTTTATTTTTCTCTTCCTAACTTGATATGTAACAGCCTTACCTTTGCCTCTGTTTATCATTGCAGCTCCCTCTGAATGTTTTCAATAATTACTTCAGCCTTGGATTCGATGCTCATGTCACACTGGAGTTCCATGAATCCAGAGGTGAGGACACCGTCCCATTTCCATCTCCTGGGGAGGCAGTTTCCAGCAGGTGTTTTGCATGTTCCCTTTCATTTACATATCACTTGTGTTTGTGGTGTGCATTGATCTTGTTTCATGTCACCTTCGTCATGACCTTGGAAACTGGGTCAGATGGGAACTGACTACAGATGGCACCCTAGACGTAGTTGTTCAGGATCTCAAGATTGGAAAGCACAGGAGCAGAGCTACAACCCATGTCTCAGGACTGTTACTTTTCCAGTTTGACTAGAAATTTTTGAATTGAATGAACTACTAAGATAAAGAGACTTTAGCTAGAGTCATTAGGGTATTTCTAGCTTCATAAGCCATCAGTGGTTAAAATTCAGTGTTTGGTAGCCAAAGCCATTGATACATGGTAGCAAGAGCAGAGAAGAAATGTTGTTAGGACAGTAGAGAGGCTAGGAATAGTCTAAGTTGAAAGAGTATGATTCTGATTGATTTAGATAGAAAGGTACTGAGAACCTCACCAGACAAGTCAGAGGCAAGAATGAGGTTGAGTGGTAATTTGAAGTGCTGAAAGAGATAGAGACAGGACTGAAGGAAGCAAAACAAGTTTGGAAAGAGACATAAGATAAAATAATGATAAGTTGTAAAATAATTCCTCCAAATTTTCTTGTGCCATTCAGAACTAAGAAAATTTAGGATTTTGGCTTTTGCTTGATAGCCTTAATCAATCTCTGTTTCTTGATTTACCTCAATCTGTCTTTTTCTTACACTGTCTTCCTGTTACTGTAACTATACTGCATATCTCTGTTTATACCTGTTGTCTATAGCTGTATTGGGGTGTACTTCCTTGTGAATGTATTTATATGTAATCAAAGTAATGCTAGGATGTTAAGAAACTTGGGCAATGAAAGTCATAAATGGGGAGGTATCTGATTCTTTTTGTACAGTTTCAGAAGAACCTCAATCCTTTTAAAATATAGAATTTGAAATCAAGAGTACTAATGGCTAGAATCTATAGTGTCAGATTATGGTAATAAGACATAAAAAAATTCTGATGCTGCTCTTAAGCACTAGCAGTCCTCAGTGGAACTACAGGATTCAGACAATTAGAATACAGAAATACAGCTGAAGTACAAATGTATGAAGGGCCTTCCTGAATTTAGCAATTCTGGTAGACTTTGGCCTTCTGGGTTTTATGAAGATTTGAAACAACAGTCTCTGTGGAGGTCCAGTTCTCTGTCGAGCATGACCATCGCTTGGTCTTCCTTGCTGGTAAGTGGGAAAATCACAGAACAGATGGTTAATAAAAGACCCACAAATATCCCAAACTAGCAACACCATCCCTGTCCCACAAGGCTGTTATGGGCAAGTCTTAGAGATCATGTGCAAAAGGACCTACTTTAGAATCAATGTTTATGACTTGTTCTTGCTTTAGTTTTGGAAGTAAATGAGAGATTTTCTTTTTCATTTCTCATCCCTTTTCCTAGCTCCCCTCCTCCCAATATTTCTTAAAAGACTCTGAGGGTTCCCTAACAATTTGTGCAGTAGCGTAAGTATCACTACTACATGAGTTTTCCAAAGTAGGCATGTTGGCATGAAAATCAGCCTAAATGAGTAAGTGACCCACAATGAGCTCACCCAGTAATTATTCCAAAAGTTATCCAGATGATACATTTCCTTGTAGTATGATGAAATTTCTATGTATCAGAGTGAGAGGGAAGACACCAAGGAGGACCATGTTTGGAAGGGAATTCTTGGGGAAAGTGATCTTTTTCTTTTTCTTTTTCTTTTAAGCTACAATACTACTTCATTTTAAAGTAGAATATGCAACTATTGTTGTGTATGTTTATATAGATTTTCACTTAAACTATGATACTACTTAATTTTAGACTATTTAAACTACTTAAATGTTTTTGTGTATGTTTATATATATGAATGTGATTATAAAATAATTGATTTAAGTATGTTAAGTACTAATCTCTGAATAGTTTGTTGCTGAGTCTTCGTGTGTATTTAATGTGCTGTGAAATAGAATTGAAAACATTTTTCCTGTGTGTAAGCCAAAACTTTTGAGGAAAACCATCCACAAATAGCTGATAAGAGAGAATTTTGTTGATTTGCTGGTAATAGATAAAATATTTGTGAAGGTGAGCTAGAGATCATAAAAAGCAAATACCCATAGTTCCTGGAACTAAATTTTGTTGATGTTACCGAACTGTACATATCTCAGTGTCTATTAATCTATTCTTTTTAGATTAAATGAAAATTATTCTGCATGAAAAATATTAATCAAGCTATTTTTAAACTGATTTGTGTTCATTTAGATTTCCCCTTTGTTTTTCTCTGGTCAGCCAGGAAATTTTAAGCTAAATTGGAGACAAAAACAAAGATAAGACCACATTTTCAATAGGTGTGAGGCAGCCTTATTTTTGTTGGTAAATAATGACTGTTCTGAAATCAAGACCACTCATAGTTTAGACTTCAAACTTTCTCACACACAATCATTTGCAATTTTAAGCTTTTTAACAAAATTTGTATAATTTTCTATCAGGTATCTAGAGTGACTCAAAGTCTCTTGAGAGCCATTGTGAAAATATGAGCTTGGATAGAGTTAGGTATTAGTAAAAAAATACAATATTTGAAATTTTACAAATCTATCTACAAGTAATGGATTATAAATACAAATCTTATCAAGGCAAAAATTAAAAGAATAACTGCAGAAGGAATTTTTGGCATAGATGGGAAAATACTCTTCAGATGGACAACTTCTCACATAACAGCCTATATTGTATTTCTTATAGAAGGGTCAATTGAAGTGGCATTTATTTGGAAAGAGTGTAATAGTGCCATTACTGTGCATTTTAAAATTACCAGTGGAAAATTAAGCAGGCGATAAGGACAATTGCAACAGTTTGTTTGACATCATATGTGAAGAAGACAAACATTTGAAAGTTTGAGTTTCTTTTATATTTGGTGAAAAATAAAGAATGTTTCCCTTGGTTGGAAACAGAAATGCTTGTTTTTCTCAAAATGGTGAAACATCTGTGGTTGAATTGTTGATCCTTATGTGTGAGAAAGTGCCATAATTTGGGACCGAATTTGGAGATGTAGTAGGATTGGTTATTTGTCACATAGAATAGTGCCTAGTATTTTCAGTCTTTACATTATCACAGTGCTTGAGGGAGAATACTGAAAGTATTACAATTGAGTATATTGAAAATATTCCAATTGATTGACGTTTAGTCCTGTAACAATGATTATGGTTATCAGTGACAACGTTAGGTCTCACTCTGCCAGTGCTATGAATAACATTGTCACTTTTTGGACATGGATATTAAGCACATCAATTTTTTTGTGTGTGTGTGTGGTACCAGGGATCGAACTGACAACCTCGTGCTTGCCAGACAGGTGCTTAAGCCACTGAACCAAACTCCCAGCTGTAGTTTTTTGAGGCAGGGTTGCACTATGGTACATCAAATTTTTAAGCCTAAGATCGAATGCATCCATTTAACTGCCTCATTGAAATTATTATTCTGAGCCTTAGAAAGTTTTGTTATAAGGTCAAGGAAATACAATCATGGCTCCAGAGGTGGTAGTAGTATTATTTAAATTTGATTTAGGATTAACTATTTTCACTGAATATACAGAGACGTGCACATCAGCATGTTTCAAAGGATTATAAATGTTTCATGATTCATACTGACAGATTAGAAAACTGAGAGATTTAGTTAAAAAATTATTTGCAGTGGTTTGCTAAATTTCATTGTTGCAGTCACTGTGACAGACATACTACAATCTCCTGTCTGGGCACTGAAACTTCAGCAAGTTCCCTTTGAGCAAGTCCCGCTGTCTGCAGTTCTCTGTAGCCTTGTTTTCACTCTACTCTTCTACATGTCACCTACTCATAACACAAGATTCAAGTGTGCTTTCCTCTGGAACCCTTTTCTGATCATTTCACCTCTGCATCTTATGTATCCGTTTTCCATAGCATATATACAAGGACGTTTTACTTTTCACTTTCATACCTGTCTTCCTTACTGTAATGTTTGTAAAGGCCGAAGATCATGTCTTAGTTATTTGTATATTCCCAGTTCCCAGCCCAGGCACTGTTCAATGTTTTGATGCACCAGTTGAAGTTTAATTGGAGAGTAGACCCTTGATCAAAGATAAATAGCAGTAATGTATTGTGAAGGCAAGATTAGTTGCATGGACAGTAAATAATGGGAGTTCAGCAGGACTGATAGCAGTAAAACGATATTGGGGGAAATTTCCAGACAGTGTAGTGGGTAATATGGCAAGGAGATAAAGGGAGGAGTTAGATATCGACAAGAAGTAAAGCGGGTAGGAAAGTTTCTCACAGGAAAGGAAAGTACAGAGGGACAAATGGAGCTGTCAAAGGATGGGTTAGATGAATGATCAATATGCGATGAAAGATTTTGCTGTGGTTTTAGAAAATGATGATAATGTTAGGGAAAAAATTGCCCTAAATAGGAGATGATGTTGGAAATAAGGAAAGATTGTTCAATATATGTGATTTGAATTCAAAGTGGCAATGTTACTCTAAGCATATGCATAGCTGAAGTCTTAAAATTGAGTAAGTAGCCAGTGGATGAAATATGGAAGATATGTGAGCCATATGAGGTTCAAATTTCATACTGACTTTTATAAATGTAGTGTTGCTCTTGGGTTTTTTACCTCAGGTAAAGGAGGTGTATGACAAAGCTGTGCACACTGAGTTTATATGTGTGTACTTGTATATTCTTAACACGTGAAAGTGTAAGCACTCCAGTGCGAGTTGTGAGTTAGGGGGCCATGCTTGTCAGTGTATAGATGATGAATATGTGTGTATAGGAAGCATAAATAATAATCCAATTCTGAGAACTTGGGAGTGTATGGTATCATGTTGCATGTGTGTCTGGGTTCACTCTCATTTTTTCACTCACCTTTAGCTGTGAGCTAGTTTTCCCTTGTAGTATCTCATTAAAGGCAGTTTGGGCTACCATTAGTTAAAGCATTGCAGCAGTTTTTAACCAGTACTTATGTATTTTAAGGGAACTTTATACACTTTATGTAACAGAACCTAAGATTACAAAAGTTCATTTATGTTATCATTAATGATTTACCTTCTGTATTTTTAGAAGTAGAAATAAACATGCTGACTTTTTAGCTACTTCTCTATTTTGATGTAATTTGGATTTTTGATTTAAAAAGGGAAAAACATAGAATATCATATCTTTTGTTTCATATACTGAGCCTAAAAAAACAATATGTGTGTGATACTGAATTCCCAAGATCAGCACTGAAGAGCAGCATTTTGCCATGGTTCTGCATGGGCATGTTTTCTGATTCCATTTATAAGTAGTGTTATTCCACAGAACAGTTTTTTTTTTTTTTGAACTAGGAATCAAACTCAGGACCTCACCTTTGTCAGGCAGGCATCATGCCACTGAACTATACCCCTGGCTCCTGGAACAGTGTTTTTTTTTTTTTTTTCCACCTGAGAGATTTCAGCTGTAAATTTTGACCAGTAGGCGTCACATGTTCATATGCTGAGAGTATCCAAATATTGACCTTAATTTATAATAATTGTATGTTGATTAATGAAATACTAAATACCTGAGGAGGTACACTTATACATGTTTTATGAACACTTTTTTCTTGACCATGTTATTTGGGTTCTTGAAGAACTTGATGGCAGGTGGAGACCTATGGCAAGAGAGTAGCATGCTAAGGATCCTCTGGATTCCATAGCTGTATTCTTTCCCAGGGAAATAACTATAAAGGACAAAAGGATGAGATTGCCAAGTGCAGGCTTGGTAGAGAAGCATAAGGGAAATAGTGTTGACAGGCGATCTTTGAGATCCTTTGCAACACTTATGGTCATTGAGTGTGCTTCTGGTAGCTTACACAAAAATTATATGATTGTGGCTCAGTTATCTTGCACTTCCTGCTTTTTTAAAGACATATTTGTTAGGAAAGTTGTAAGATTAGCTCAAAGAAAGCTGTCTGTAGGGGCCATTAACAGGGGCAATCAAGGGGAAAGGGGAATAAGAACTTAGTTTGACAGGAAGAGAGAATGAGTGAGTCATTTTTATCAAATCCTCCTAAGACCTAGGATGACAACTGGGCTGAAATAAATATTTGAAAGTAATGTAAAGCTAAATCTTTAAGAAATTACAGACAAAAGCAGGGTTTCAGGATTCTGTGTTAGGGTTTTACTAGAGAAAACAGGTACAACACAACATATACAAATGTATAAGAAATTACAAGATTGGCTTATGATAGACAACCACAGAGTTGGATAAGGAAGCGTGCAGAGGGTGTCTGCAAGCCAGAGGCGAAAGGATTCAGTCCAAGGTCTGGAGTGCACTACAGTGTCCCATGCAAGTCCACACCAGAAGGCTGATGAGTCTATGACAGAAGGCTGAAGAATCGATGCTGGGAGTCTGAAGGATCCAAGCAAAAGCCAAAGAGTCTGTGCTAGAAACCAGGAGACAATGTCCAAACTGAAGGCGAAGTCTGGAGCTCCTCCAAAGAACAGAACCTCATCGGTTCATCCTTCCTCCTTCCCTTTTATACTGTCCAGGAGATGAGCCACCCTAGGGTGGGTCTTGTAAACCCGAGGATGTAGAATTGCTAAGCTGACTTAGTTAAGCTTCTAAATGTCTCAAGACACAATCAATCAACTACTATAGATTCCATTCTTTTTTTTTTTTTTTGGTTTAATCTTTATTACAGGAGATTGAACCCAGGGCTTTAACACTGACCCATATCCCTAGCTCCCTTTTCATTTTTTATTTTGAGATACAGTCTCACTGAGTTGCTAAGCTCAGGTTGCATTTACAATCCTCCTGCGTCAGTGTCCCAGAATGCTGAGATTACAGATGTGCGCCATCACGCCTGGCTGGGATCCCCATTCTTATAACATGTATTGTGCTCTACATGAGGATGGAGTTAATATATTTAATTAGTTGAATGGATTATACAGAGAATTCCATTCACATCATAAGTGGATTACATCCAGAGCCAAAACACTTAGATGATTTAGATAATAAGATTTATGAAGTTTGAGCTAATGAGATTTAGATGAGATTTTTGGATTTTGACTTGATGCTATAATGAGATAAGACCTTTGGGGACCTTGGATGGAATGAATATATTTTCATATGGGAGTGACATGAATCATGAGGACCAGAAGATAGACAGCAGCAGATAGAATTTTCACTGTAATGATAATTATCTCTGATTATGCCTGTGGTTATTTACCTTATGTAGTAAAAGGACTTTGTAGATGTAATTAAAACTAACATATCAGCTGATTTTAAGACCGGAAGAGAATCCTCGACTATCTGGATAGGCCCAAAGTGACAACGTGAACCCTTTGAAGCAAGTAGAAGGCAGAGTCAGAGTGCTGGGAGTTAACAGTTGCTGGGTGATGGAAGAATACAGATGGCCTCTCAAACCAACGAGGAACCCTACCCTCAAGGACATGGAGTCTGCCAACCACCTGGATCAACTTGGGAGTGAATCTTCCCCAGAGATTTCCATAAGGGTCCAGTAGTATGGTGCCATGATTTGAGCCTTGTAAGACCCTAAGCAGAGGTTCCAGGAGGGATCAGTGGAGATTATTGCCCTGGAAGATTTTAAGAAAATGAGTGGAAGTTTGCAAGTTTATAGCGGTTTGTTGTGGGAAGAATTGCAAACTAATAGTTATCATTGGTTCTTAGTCAAATTGTCAGCAGAACGTTGGCATGGACAAACACAGCAAGTGTGTGCATCTTGCCATCCATACTCTTTCTCTGGATGAGGAGAATGGGTAACATTAGGAATAGGGGCAGTAAATCTTGACGACTTCCACCATCAAATCTTGAGATATGTCGATGTGTTGAGTATTGTTAGCCTTTTTTGAGACTAGCTTTTTATGTTTACTTAATACCCACTAATAGACACACTTCCTGGAGCAGTGAGGGCACTTAAGCTTTCTCATTGACCGTTTCACAATTCTTTTTCCTTACTCTCTTTTCTGATGTAGTTGGGGTTCACACTCTGGGTCCTCCTTAAAGACACATCCACTGCTATACACATATAGGAGTTGGCATGATCAACCAAAAAGTCCCTTTCTTTGCATTGCCAGTGGGGAATGACTGGTATTGCTATGTGTCAGAGGTCCTTTGCTTTTTGATGGCCTGGCCTCTGCATGAAATGGTCAAGCTCTATCACTGAGCATCGATATCTCCCTTAGCTTCAGCTGATTTCCTTTCCTATTCTGATGTTTTTCTTGGAATAGAGTAGATCTAAAAATAGGCAAAAGATCCAACCGCCAAGGTAATGCACATAATAGATAAGTTTTTTATCCTGAAACTAACAGAACTGCCTTCACAGCCTTTCTCTCTAGGTCAAACAATATAGGCAACTCCCCTACCTCTTTTACATCTTTCTGACATCTCTTTGAATGGTAAATGTTTTAATAGATCTGTTTTTAAAAGTTTATTTATTTCAATGCAGTTTATTCAGCTACATTACATCTGAGGTAACTGTTTTTGTCACCTCAGAAATCCCCCAAAATGCAGTTTGTTTCTTAAATCTTAGAGGAAGTACTCTCTTTTGAGGGAGAAAGGTATTTCTTAAAAAAAAAAGAGTTTTCAATTTCTCAAGTCTTACAGGAAAGCTTCATAGTGATATGACTATTTTCCAAATCATAAATTATAAAATATTCAAATGTTAATAGTTGATCTATGATTCAGTTAATGGCTGTGGACATCAAAGCTCTGAAAACACTGTATGCCAAATTTTGGCTGCCATTTGCCATTGCTCAAAAACTTGCCACATCGCTGGACCTGTTTTTTTTTGTTTGTTTTTTTTTAATTGCAGCCTGTATATTTATGATAAATTGCATAGCAAAGAAGATTCTCATTTTACTTCTGGGTTCATAAAGCAAGAAAGTTAGTGGAACTGAAAATGAAAATGGAGCCCAGCCAAATCTGTTTCTAAAAAGGTGGAAAACAGCATATCGTTTAGCAGCCTCATTTACCCTGATGAAATCCTAGACTGGACAAATGGTCAGCTCTGGGGCCAAGAATGGGAAGAGGGCCAAGAAGAGCTGGAGTAGTTAATGTCATTGTTCCTTTTGTTTACTATACTGTATATAGTAGACTTTTGTTTTATTTTGTTTCTAGGGTTAGAGTACTTACGGTAGTACAGAGTTTAGGAAAGCTTTGAAACATAAAAGCTATTTATAGACAAAGATAGCTCTCAAGAGTCAGTCTTTTCAATTCTCCCTTTTCTTATATTTAGCTTAAACCTTTTTTAAAATCCAATTTCTATGTCATGTGCTATTACTATGCTCCACTAGTCATTAAATAATCTAGTAACCATTTATCCAGGATTATTTCCTGAGGTCCTGTATGTTTTGGTTGGCCATGTCTTACTGGGTGAATTATTTGCTACTCCTCTTCATCTAGACAGCTCTTGGGGGTTGTCATTCACAGTAAGCATGTGAAATTGATGAGTTTCAGCAGGATAGACAACTATGTACAGAAATGACTTGTAGAAATACTTAGTTTGAGAAGGACTGGAGTATATTGGATAAAACAGCAGAAGGCTAAATTAAAAGGAGGTTCTTTTGGAAAGTCCTGGAATTTTATTAGAAGGAAACATGTGAAGAAATCTTTCATTTAGGGTTTGTATGATTCCTTTAATTCTTGTGAAAATTGTCTGATATAGATTGTTCTTTCATCCTTTTGGGTCTTTATGTAACAAATAGGAGCAAATTTAAAATCAAATCATCTTGTAGCCACAGCGTTTCCTGTAATATGCCAAGTCCATTTGGCAGGCCATCTGTGTGTGTGTGTGTGTGTGTGTGTGTGTGTGTGTGTTTTCTCCACTAAAACAAATCATTTCTTCCAAGGCCTGTTACAAATGAGAGAGCAGATGGTAGCTTTGAGTTTTTGCAAAATGTTAAAGCAAATTCTTCATTAATTTTCATCCAAATTTCCTATATTCAGTTACATTTGGAGCTACATGCCTTACAGTCATGGGAATAATCACACCTCCTTACCTCTGTTTTTTAAAAAAAAGTCCAGGGAGGCTCAAATTTCAGTAAGTCTCACCTTGAATAAGAATGATCTGGAGAGCTTATGACACTGCCTTTCCTAGACTCCCATGCAAACTGAAATTCAGTGGATCTAGGTGGGGCTTAATGGTTTGTATTTCTAACAAGCTCCCAGTTACATCCAGTACTGCCAATTTAGAGCTGAACTGTTATAGCACTGGACAGCTGTACCAGTAACTACTGTCCTGGAATGTAAAGAAAGATGAACTTTGGGGTCTGCTAGATCTGTGGGGTAGATGGGTTGGGATGCAGTATGCTAATATTTAAAGAGCTGTCTAGAACAAGACTTTTCCTCTTTCACAGAAGCAAATCCAGAGAAATTCAATAGTCGTTTTCGAAATAAAATGTTCTATGCTGGGGTAAGTATACATATTTTGTTTTATAATTATTGTACATTATATAATACCAATTCACCGAATAATGAATACTATACATTAGAAATAATGACATGTATAGCACATTTATATTTATGTTTATATGTTGTTTAATGTCTTCATTTAGGAATGAAAGTAAGGGTGCATTTTTAAAATAAGTAGCTAGAAAGGGAGTTGGTGTTCATCATCTTTGAATTTTAAAGCCCAGATTTCTTGTTTTACAAGAGTGGAT
This sequence comes from Dasyprocta punctata, assembly GCA_004363535.1. Taxonomy (NCBI): domain Eukaryota; kingdom Metazoa; phylum Chordata; class Mammalia; order Rodentia; family Dasyproctidae; genus Dasyprocta; species Dasyprocta punctata. The sequence goes on along the minus strand of RJWM01003498.1, from coordinate 3,854 downwards.
GGTATTCAAAAAATGTGACAAACAAACATCAAAGCTAGTGTAGAGAGGGAGACGTTGGGTAGACTGAAAACCATATAGACAGTGTTAAGATTAGAGTGTAGCTCTCACCATGATATGTCCAGTGTCATATTGACATTCAGATGGAAAGTGGCAGAATGTGGGAAATTTTTCATGGAAGCATGTATGAGATGAGAGGGAGCTTCTTCTTTTTTCCCTCAGAGCCATCCCTATAGGTGGGGTGGGGAGGGCATTAAGTATTGATTAAAGGTACAGTTTAAATTGATATCAGTGGCTAGAGGGAGAAAATAAAAGGATGTTAAACAGGACAATTTTAGTGGCAAGTTAAGGGTTAATGGGCCCAAGGGTGGTAAGTAAGGACAGTGAGAATAAATTGCCAGACAGACCCTTGGGGTTCTCTACATCCTCACTCTTTTTCTGAAAGCTTAAATTTTATTATCTATTATGTTTTGAAACCAAAGGAAGATTTCCATTTTGATTGCCATTGCCCTGCTTTATTTTGGATTGAGAAAAAAGAGTAGTTGATTATATATTTTTGCATAACATGGAACTAGCTATAGTATGGAAGTGAAGATTTGGTAAAACCATGAAATTCGAAATATCTTTTTTCTTGTTTTCTGTGGTATAGGCAGCCTTTTCTGATTTTCTACAGAGAAGTTCTAGAGATCTATCCAAACATGTTAAAGTTGTTGTAAGTATTGGACATAATCAATTCATTTCATTTTCATATAAACATGAATATCACAAAAATAAGCTCCCAGGGACCAGTTTATATATAGATTAATCACTGGACTGTATATAGTTTAGAGGACGTTTAGTGTGGTTCATTCAACCAATATTCATGAGTATTTGCCATGTGTTGCCACGGTCTTTACTGAGCATAAAATTACATAGAAAGATTAGTTTTAATCCTGAGGAAACTCACAGTCCAGTCATAGGAATGTAAAATGTGCATATTAGATCAAGAAAGTGCAAAAGTATACAAAAATTCTTCGTACAGTACTATTTGCTTTACGCTCCACATTTTTCTTGTTTGATTTATCAATAGTGAACTTGTAGGCAGGAATGTATTTTGCATGTAAATGTTTTTCTTTGTGTGTGCTTGAAGGGAAAAACATTGAAAACTGCTATTCTAAAGAATAGTGCAGTTTAAGGCAATGTCAGGTTTTAAAAACCTTGTTAAAACACTATGTATTGTAAGGTACACATTTTTATATTATTTGGTGAATTTCCAGAATCACTGACTTGTTTCTCAGGAGGGAAGAATAGAAAATTTAAGAAATGAATTGTATTCTAAATACAGTAATTTTTATTATGGCAATTTACTGTGATGTGACATTTCTTGCAATTATTGTATCACATTCTATTTTTCTGAAATTTTAGTCACTTTCAACTCTCAACTTTAATAATTCAAAATGTCTAAATGTTTTTTTCATTGGCATAGTCATCCACGAACTCTTTTGAAGTCATTAAATAAATTGGAACATTTTATGTTTGCTCAGTAGTTAAGAGTATCTGAAAACACCTTCAGTCACTATCTAGAATTTGATTACTCTCTGAGTTATATTGGAAAATTTTATTAAGGACTGTATGATTTCCTGGGAACAATTTTTTTGAGAGTGCTCATGAAAAATAGGCTGTATTAAGATCTGGGAAAAGAATGGGAGTCCCTAGAGACAAACTTGACTAGTGCAGAATCATTTATGATTTTGTTTGAAACTCTAGCTAAAGAAATCTTGAGAAATTTGTAGGAGGTTGGAGGAGTGTTTTACTCCCTTTTCTAAAGACAAGGTAATGAGGAACTTCTGGGACAAAGATATGAGAAAGCAGATGGAACAGCAGGCTTTGTAGCTTTGAGATTGAGATAACTGTAGTCCTGGCTAGTGTTTTCCTCTTGTGACATTTGGTGCCAGTGGGAAAGGAGAAAGGGAGTAGAAGGTTTTTCTTTAATGAGTCAGAGGAGATCACTGTTGGGACAGCACTTACTGATCCAGGAAGCTGCAAGCAAAGGTACTTAGGCCACAGTGGAGGGCGTCCTTGAGACCAGGATCATATCCAAACTCCAGGAAAATAGTTTCATCTCAGAAGTCAAATCCAAGTCTATAAAAGATTGAATTTGTAAGAACACATCACTTGTTGTTGTCTTGTGTTTTCTTGGTCTATACTTACAAACACATTTTACATTTATGAGACATTATTAACTATTTACATCCAAAGCACTAACCTCACTGCATGGCAAGAATGAGATGGTCTATTAAAATACTATTTTCTAATAAATACCTTTTCTAAAACTTACTCTATACATATTGTTTAAATAGTGTTCAAAACATTGTGATTGACATTTTCAAATGAAAAACCAAAGAAAATAAATTCACGACTTGTTTGAATTACACGGTTGTAGCGAATGCTACTGAAGCTTCATTCTTTGTTTTAGTGTTAATATAATAAACCTAAATATCTAATAATAATGCAAGGTTAAAAATGACAGTATTTCCTTGGATTGCCAGAACAAAGCAAAAAATTGTTTATGTTAAAGCCCTGAAAGCTGGGTGTTGTTCAGATATCATCATCATGCGTGTAGTCATGTTAGCTGGCGTTCACCTAAGCAGAGTGAAGGAGCATATGGAAAAAAGAGCACAGTGTATTCAGATGTCAACCCTGGCTATCCGTGATCACTGTTTTAGACTTGTGACTACTTCAGAACTCTTGCCTTTCTGCTCTCATTGTTGCAGTGTGATGGAACAGATCTCACCCCAAAGATTCAGGAACTGAAGTTCCAGTGTATAGTATTTTTAAATATACCCAGGTAAGCTGTGTTCATGTTTTTCTGTGGTTTGACTTGGCTTGAGCTTATCTGCTTTCCAAACAGAAACATTTCAGGTATAACCAGTGAAAAATCAGTTCTTCTCATAGATTGGTAGAGGTTTCCAGCTCTGAATATTTGTTCTCCTCCATGGTTTATTGTGTGCTTTCTGTGGTAGGTGGTTGTGTGTGTGATACAGAGTTCATGGTCTGAAGTCACCTGACCTTAAGAAACCCACTTGCTTCTCTCGATAGAAACATTTTCATTTAATTCTCAATTACTGCCCTTCTCCCCCTCACTCCTCTGCCTCCAAGAATGATAGATGTGGATAAATAAATGCCTGTTATCAGTTCTCCCAAAGATGTTAGGAAACCATCCTGCCCTTTGGTTCTCTTTGCCAGATGATTGCTTTGAAAAAATAGACTCAATTAGAGCAGCATTTTGTAGCCAGGATGTCAACTCTCTTTAGTATTATTATGTTCTTCAGGATAAAGGAATGTTTTTTAAGTCTCAAAATAAACATGTTACCTTGATGGCATAAAATTAGATGCTCAGCATGGAAGCCAAACTTTTGGAAGAAATGGGCCTGTAATCCTTGTTACTTGCCCAGTAAACAGTGTAGACAGAAAATATACAATTAAACTCTTCTTATGCTGGGTTTGATTGAAATGAAGGTCCTATGTAAATTTATGTGTAGGAAAACATATCACAGCCTCCCAAGGGTTCTTGGCATGGCTCAGTAGAGTCAGTGTTATTACAGAGATATCTTCAGTGTCGTTTCAGTGGACGGCCCAGATTCAAATAAAACATTAGCAATTAGGGTTTTTAATTTGTTTTTCTTTCTCTTCCCCTTTTCTTTCTGTGTTTCTTATTTATCCTTCCTTCTGCTTTTCTGATTTCTTTTATTTTCCCTTTTATTGTTTCATATCTTCATGCCTTTTCCTCTCCTTCTTCCTTTATCCTTTCCTGTGGATACTTCTTAATTGTGTATAGGGTGGCAAATATCAGCCATCTGTGTTGTCTCTTTTTTATC